>MU833015.1:0-62549 GCA_029204225.1 Diphasiastrum complanatum | reverse complement strand
AATTAACTCAGTAGTTGCCAAAACACGAGAAAATATCTTTTTGATAAGGGCTGCACCTGTTAGCAGCCAACATATATATTTGATTAAATTGGATAGAAAAAAAAAACTGATACATTTCAGTCCCACTACTAGTCTGTTTTATTGAGCGTTGCTATTGTTCATTCATCTTGATCATTTTTTCTGGTAACGCTGCATTTGTTTTATCCTACACTTCCCTCGCTCAAGCTTCCGTTGACAATCATCACGATCTGATATCAAAGTTTGGTTTCTATCAGTTCTCTACCAAATTCGATATCAGTCATCCCATGATTTTCCAACATGGTATCTAGAGTGGGTGGCTCAGTAATCTGCATTTCTATTGTAGGTTATCAGTCTTGTTTCTACCAAGACTTCATATCAGCAAGTGCACAGCCAACAATATTAAGACATCACTGTTTCTACCAGTGATCTCTACACCAGAATGGATTCATCTTCCAGTTCATCTCTGATTGACAAGCTCGACAAAGAGAACTACCATCTCTAGAAGTTCAAGATGAAAATAGTTCTACTTGCCAAAGAATTGTGGAACATCGTTGATGGCACAGAGGTCAAGCCAGAAGGTGATGTAGCCAGCATTACCAAATGGAGATAGACAGATGGCAAGGCATTTTCCTTGATCACTCTCGGTATCAAAGACACTCATATCAACCACATTTGAGCTACTTAGACTGCTAACTTAAAGGATGCGTGGGACATTCTAGCAACTCTCTACGACATCAGAGACATTGCTTCCAAGTTTTATCTGAGAAAGAGTTCTTCACCCTCAGAATGTTTGAAAAAACACTTTCAAAAATCTTATGGAACAAATGATTGCAACTGGCTCAGTCATTGAAGATTTTGGATGTTGTGATGACTCTATTATTGAGTCTACCTAAAGCCTACAAAAATTTGGTCATGGCTATTTCGACCCAGGAGCATCTCACTCTTTCAAGAGTAATTTTGATGCTTCTACAAGGGAGATCAGAAGATCTACATCATCCTCAGACTTAGGATCAGATCCTCAAGCTCTATATTCAAAAATTCAAAAGTTCAGATCCAAGAGATCTACATAGTCAGATTACTCTGACAAAAGGAGTAACATGCAACAATCTGTATCTAACACACCATCAACTTCAGAGTCTTCATCATTCCAGCCAAGACAGAATCTATTTTGTACGTACTGTAAGAGGACTGGTCACCTTATCAAGGATTGTAGAATGTTGCAATACAACAACGAAAAGAAGCAACAGTTCCAACAACAAGCAAATGTTGGTTCTACCAGTCACTCAATCCCCGCAACAAGAGGAAGATGAAGTTGTCTTCTTGACCAAAGTAGAAGAACAACAGGATATCGATTCCTGGTATTTGGACTCAGGTGCATCGCAACACATGAATCACCATCGACACTAGTTCCATGACTACAAGTCATACACCCATCCTATAGTTGTGCAACTTGGAGACAACTCGACCCATACTATCAAGGGTGTAGGAACAATCAAAGTCAAATTCCAGAAAGGTGATGTAATATTATTGTCCAATGTTCTTCACATTTCAAATCTGACCAAAAACATGCTCTCAGTTAGGAAAATCACAGATTTATGTCAGAGGGTCGAATTCGATAGACAAGATTGCACTATTTTTGACGAATCTAGGAAAGCTTTTGCTTTCAGTAGAAGGTGTGGCAATATGTACAAAATCAGTCACTCTTATTCTACAAGTAGTCAAGCTCTTTTTACTTCAACTTCTGAATCAATTAAGATGCTTTGGCATTTCAGGTTAGGCCATTTAAATTTCAGTTGTATTTAGCAAATGTTGAAATATAACTTAGTACAAGATTTACCTTTCACTAGCAAATCCGATATTCCATGTAAAAGTTGTATCTCCAACAAGCATGATAGAAGTTCAGATTCAAAATGTACTTCTAGAAATTTGCTAGATCTTGTACACATAGACATTTGTGGTCCTATGTAGACTATTTCCACAGGGGGAGCTATCTATTTGTTGACTATTATTGATGACTTATCTCATAGGACTGCAACATATTTCTTAAAGAACAAATTCAATACTGTCAAGTTCTTCATGCAGTTCAAAGCATTGTCAGAAAAATCGACCCAGAGAAGAATCAAAACTCTACGCTCTGATGGAGGGGGAGTATTTATCTCCACCGAATACAATTTTGCAAGGCAAATCGAATACAACAACAATTCGCAACTAGCTACTCGCCTCAGTCCAATGGTATAGCTAAGGGGAAGACTCAGTCACTCATTGAAAGTGCAAAGAGCATGCTGGCCCATGCCTCTCTTCCAAATAAATTTTGGGTAAAAGCTGTTACTACAATATCCAATCTACAAAACTGATCCATTACAAAGGCCCTGAATGGCAAGACACCTTATCACAAGATCAAAGTCGTCACTCAAGCATATTCGAGTGTTTGGATGCATAGCCTACTCTCAGATCCATGTTGATTAAGTAGGAAGCTGGACAACACTAGCAAAAGGTCGATCTTCATCAGCTACTCCTCAGACCATCAGACATATAAGCTCTTTAATCTGGACTCTCAAAAGACCTTCATGAGCAGAGATGTCATCTTTGTGGAAGATCAGTTTATCGCCCACAAGGGGAAAGCTACTTCGAATTCAGATCCTAGAGCCGACACTGACAGCTCCAAACTCAAGACTGATCAGAAGGTCGACATAGACTCCAACAATGAGGTAGTCCCTCAACAAAAAGAATTGCATCAGAGAATGGAAGTTCAAACCAGAAAATCGAACCGATCAAGACAATCTCCATCCCGACTTATGGATGATCTGGTCTGCTACTTTGTACAAGAATCAAACATTGTTTCAGAGGCAATGTCAACATCTGATGCTGATCAAGAGAAGACCAATGCATTACTAAGCGAGAATAATTTTATTCCAAACTCGAATATTTAATTCCAGTCTGTATCGAATTCCTTCATAATCATCACTTTTTATGTAGATGATATGTTACTATTTAGTAACAATCTGAATTTATTGAAGGATTCAAAATGCATGTTAACTCTATCAAAAGAGCACCATCTCAGATTTAGCAAAATGATAAATCTGAAGATCCAAGTTTTTCATGATCCACATTAAGGAGGAGTATTAGATTTTTTCATACTCAGCCTTAAAATCATCCAAGTAATGAGCATCCTGAAAAACAGACAAATTGTACCTTCACACTTTCCACACTTCGGGTTTGTCAAAATCTGACTCCAACGACTTTGAAGTCTTCAAAGTCATCGAAGTCTGAAGTCCGACTTCGACTTCTTTATGTATATTCATCAAACTCAAACTGACTCCATCAACATCGAGTTCATCCACTTCAACGTTAACTCCATTCGACTTCTTCATCAGCTCACTCAACTAACTCCATCGACATAGACTTCATTGAAGTGACCAATATCGAAGTACTCAACATAAAAGTACCCGACATCGACTTACTCGACATCTCACTCCATTCCATCTCTTACTTGACATCGACGTTTCGAACTCGACATGGACTCCATCAACTCCATCAAACACTAACTCCATCGACAACTCGACTTCGTCGACTTGCTCGACATCATCGACAATCCATCAAACTCTCATCAATAAAATCGATCCATGTACTGTCCACGTACAGTCCACCACGTATGTAAATAAAATATCTCCAATGGCGGTTACCTACTATCAAGCGGTGCTAATTAACTTAGTAGCTCAAAAAATACCAAAAAAATCTTTTTGATAAGGGCTACACCTGTTAGCAGCTAGCATATATATTTGATTAAACTGGACAAAATAAAAAAACTGATCAATCATCTATCAACAATCAACAAGCTGAAGTTATTCCTTCAAG
Organism: Diphasiastrum complanatum; assembly: GCA_029204225.1. Lineage (NCBI taxonomy): Eukaryota > Viridiplantae > Streptophyta > Lycopodiopsida > Lycopodiales > Lycopodiaceae > Diphasiastrum > Diphasiastrum complanatum. The sequence continues at coordinate 58,673 of MU833015.1, read as the reverse complement.
CCATTGTACTCAATTTTTTCAATCAATCAAGAGTATAGTCTCACTACTGGTCTGTTCTATTGAGCATCGCTATTGTTCATTCATCTTGATCATTTTTTCTGGTAACTGTTGTATTTCCGATACTACACTACCCTCGCTCAAGCTTCCGCTGACAGTCATCACGATCTGATATCAGAGTTCTGTTTCTATCAATTCTCTACCAAATTTGATATCAGTCATCCCACGATTTTCCAATATGGTAGGCCCTATTCTTGCATGTCTTAGGATAAAGCAAGACAAAAAAAAAGAGAAAGATAAGGCCTATGTTTGCAAGAAGCAACAAAAGAAGATGAAACCAAGGGAAAATTAAGGAGTGACCACAACCAAACTAAAACATGAATAGTGTTATTTTATTCTCTTACACATTATATGTCTTGTTCAAATCTTTATGGTATCCTATATCAATAAGGAGATTTATCACTTTTTTTTAACCTCTATTTAATAGCAAATATTTGAGCTATAACTTATCTAATAAATTTCAAATCTATTTAGATTTATGATCTTCTTAGGCCTATGCCAAAATTCAATGTATGCATACTAAAAATCTTTTTTGAAGCTTTAAAATAAAAAAACTAGAGATTCAGTTTATCCAACATTTTGAATCTCTTAATAAACCCCTAGAAGACCTTAATGATTTCCATACTATTTTGATTGTTGATGGTAGGTGTAGAAGATTGAATGGAAGCTTATTAGACATTATACCTGGTACATTTATTGTCAAGGTATAGCAATAGGATATGCTACAATACATATTATAAGATATGCTAGAGTAGATATTATTAGATTCATTCTTGAAATCATTTATAATGTGGAACCATTTTATGTAAAGTCTAGAGTTTTATTCTATAAGGAGAAGCATGTCCAAGACCCTACATCAAGACACACACAAAGGAATGACTGTGGAGCCAAACCACCCAACCATGCTAATGCTACTGATCAATCTCCAAGGGCATCTCCCCCATGCCAGGGAATAGGATGCAAGTGTAGAGAGAGTAACTTGGCAATGAAATCTCACAACAATAATGGGAGTAGGGTGAGTTTATCTAAGAGGAAATAGCCCTTGCTTTACCTATGAATGTGCCCATGCAAGCATATAGGATTCCCATACATGCAAGTCATTAATATTGATACTCTACACCACACCCTAACCCATGCAATAGCTCCAAACATCACAATATGTTTGATTGGGTCCTTAGGGATATGTCGAATCCTATGTACAGGTTGTGGACGTAATATTATTCCCCCCTTGAACTAGTTCTGTCCTCATAACATGAAAGAAAATCAGGAACCATTTATTTACCTCTCAACATTTACCTAGAAAATCATTATCCGTAATCTGACTTCAAATGTCAAACAAGTAATGAGAGATAGAATGATCTTTTATCTCTATTTTGGAGTGCAAACTCAAGTTTGAAAAATACAATAAGCGATAAAATCTCTCATCTGGGTTTCATTGTCTATAAGTTAGTAATATCAGCTTCATGTAGAACACTATACATGACAACATTGGATGAAGAAATACCTAACTTATAAAATCAAAGTTAAAGAAACTGACAATTATAGTATGGAATTATCCACACCCTCTTGTAGACAATTCATAAATGCTTCTTGTACAAATACTCTTAGAATATCCAAAAGTCTAAGGCATAATAGTTCTTCCTACTAGAATCTCTAGGAGATCCATCAAGATAAAAATAATTTTAACTCAACTCTGAGTACCCCAGATACTCTCTTGAGTTAAATGTCCCTATTTCTAGCATCTCATGAAAGAAAATAGCAACCAACTTATCTTAATAGATGTCTGTCCCCTATAACAACTAGAGATCTAGTCTAGAAACTGTACCCAAACATCTACAGACTATAATTTGTAGCTAAATACCATCCACTAGATTAATTGAATTCTCCACAAGTAAAACAACTTACTTTATGAGAATGCTTGTGAGAATCAAACGTTCTCAATTCACTAGAGTAAAGAAGTTTAGATTTTGAAACATACTAATCTAAATTCTTGACTCATTCAATAGATCGAGAATTACTCACCACACTTAAGAATCATATTGTCTTGCAATCCTTAGTTAATAATTAAGTATCTATTTATGATTCATCAATCACAAATATTTAGATACTTATGATTCGTCAATCATAATTCACCAGATACCAAAACCACACTTGATCATCAAAGGATAATGGAGTATATGTCCAAACATATTTTAAGAAATATAAGAATTATTCTAAAATATTTCCCACTAGGAACATGCTAAGAATATTCTCCAAACTGGATTCTTAACAGAAATGCGAGATATTCAAGTTCTATATGCCACAGATAATTAAAGACAGAAAGCATACCAAATAATACTGATAACCATCTTCAACTACGAAAAATTTTAGATTACTATCTAGAACTGAATCTAGACACCCAAAGTTCTATTGAAAATAAACTCAGTTGTTATTCTTGGAATTATTAAGATCTGATATCGAATTGAGCTCTCTGGGATACAATCCCTAATGAATTGAGTCTACTCCTCGACCAAGGAATACTCTATACCAAGAAAACTATATAATTTTTAAAGATAAATATCAAAGACTCACAAATCATGCATCTTACAAGCAATATAACCCAAAACAAATAGTTTTTGGTGAATTCTCTTTACACTGATCGTTTTACCAATTAACTTCATATAAGAGCAACCAAGCTACTCAAGCTAATTACCCATTATCTACAAATCTCAAATATCATGAGAATAATCTCACTATGCCCCAGTACATAAACACATTATTATTTGATAGATTCCTTCAAAATCTACATATGTTGCTCAGGTAACTTATTGAGGATCTTGTAACTCAGCTACCGAACAATTCCATTTCTCATGAGTAAATAACATATTTGGGAAATCTCTTAGATGAAGAACAAATCCACTCCCACAAGTTTCCAATCCAACTTACATCTTACAACATAATTACTTCCAGACGGTCAACCCCTCCCTGATCCTAGTATTCCAACTAAGATTTTGTAAATCCAATACAGACATTCTCTAATGAAATTCACTTCTATCTCGAATGAAACTGGGAATAACAACTTTTGACCTTTCTTTGTAACACTTAAAATTAATGATTTCAAGTTCCAAACCACCTCCACTTCCAGATTGTTCCACACAATCCCTAGAGAATTTCTCTTATTCAAAAAGTTCAAATTACGTATCTTACTCTAAATTTGTCCGAAAATACTTTCATGAAAATCACATTTCTGTACCTCAATTAGTCCTTATTCGAAAACTGTGCAACTGATAGAATTTTTTATAAGACTTTTACCCATCACTTCACCCCTCCTTTCAAATAAATTACCAAATTTATTTTAAAAGTTAGTTTGAGAGATGGTACATGAAAATATTTAAACCCACAAAAAGTCGGGTTTAAAGCTTTCCACAAATAATTCACTCTATTATAGCCAGAACTTTTTCTTTAAATATTTTCAACCAAAGTGACAGTAACCACCATCTATCTAAAAATCCATCTATTCATAAAAGGGTTTTGACATTCTACAAGTAAATCACCTGCAAGTTTTGCAAGTTTTTTCCCAACATAGCAATAAAATATTTAATGCATATGGCATGCCACTAGAATGAAACATCCACACTTTCTTGATAGGTCCCAAGGTGGACCTAGGTGGGGGGGATTAGGGGTAGGTGTCAGAGCCGTAGATTCAAGGTCTAAGGATTAGGACTACTTTCCATTTTGAAAAAAAACAACCTTGGACTCCTAATTGGCTCCATTTGTTTCATTTTTGGGGGACAGGTCTGTTGGAAGTATTTCTAGTTCGTGCGGTGGCTAGATCTACTTACGGGTGTAATATAGGGATGTAGAGATTCGTCCACTTTTTAAGTTTCTACAACAAGCTTCAACGGAAATACGAAAATAATCAACAAGGATGAGAGCACTAAGGCTTACCCAACTAGTGCTCAAAACGGAAATAAAGCTAATTAGAAACAACAATAAAAATCTTTGCTAAGGCAAACCCAACTAGCAAGGTTGCTAAACTAAGACCTAAATTAACACCTAGAGGGTTTGAAAGATAAGTTGCGGCTAACTAAATAAACCAATAAAAACATGCCACAATAAGCCAATGAAAGGAGGCAAGAGGAGGCCCGACCACCTTCCCTCAAGCTATGCACCTTCCAATGGGAACACAAAGAAATAAAATGATAATCTCAATAGAGAGCAATTTAGCATAATCTCAAAGTGTTGTTTACAATGCAAATACCTCTCCTTTTATGGCAAGGAGTGTCTTCCATAAGTGTCTACTAACTTATGGGACTAATCTGTTTCTAGCCTTTCTAGAACTTCTAACTTATGATTTAGAACTTCAAATTTCTTAACTTAGGAAAACTTAAGATAAAATATTTCTAATCTTAAGTTTCCTAAGTCTAAGTTCTAAATCTAAGTTACAAAACACATGCCACGGAGTTTTATTTCTTTTTTTCTTTTTTTTTTCTCTGTGTTAGCACAGTTGCTAACATTATCCCCCTCCTTATTGGATTGGTGGTCCCACACCAATCGACGCCTTTTCGTCCTGGATCTTTTGTGCTTCTTGGAGGCGAGACTGTTGTTGTCGGGAGTGGTAGATTGTCGTGCCGATGCCCTCCATCATTTGCCACCATAATTTGTTCAGGAAGGGCATGGGTTTGTAATAATGGAGCATATCCTGGAGAGAGTTATGGGTTTTCCATAGCTCCACCATATCGACGTGCAGGGCGGAAGTGAGTGCAACGTGATAATAGAGCCTTGCAACGTTGATATGGTCGTCTTGTGTGCGCAAGGGTTTATTGATATCAAGGGCAATTGGGGGTAACCCTCGATCCCAAAAACCTCTGAGTTCTGCCAGAAATGCCACCAGGCCGCAATTATCCACAAAATATCTGACATTGCGATCAGGATTGCCATGGTGCTTCTAGTAGAATACTCGGCAGTTGGTGACCATGTCTTCGGCTAAGTTGCCGATATCACGCCTGTGAGCTTAGGCCAAAAGATTATGTTTTTGACCTTGGTGGCAGGAAACGGTTCTCGTCTCGCTACTGGATAGTAATAAGGATTGGTGCGCATGTAGGAGGGAGCTTCGAGATACCGTGCCATTGAGGTCTTACTTTGCAGGAAGAACTAATGACGCCAAAAAGGTTGTGGATCCAGGAGTTTGACTGCTGCTTTATGTGTCTGACACTGGTCCAAATCTGGCAGTATGTAGCCACCTCGATCTTTCGTTGTTGGATACTTCTTTGCAAACTCCTGAGAGGCACGCAACTCCTTGCTTGGTTCTGTGTCATGAATAAAACTACATTTTTCTATTTTTAGATATTTTTTTTTATCTGAGACAGAATTCGCGGAGGCCAAAAATGGATCGTGCTTTGTAAAAAAGAGGTTAGGCGAATTCTATCTGAGATGTTGTGAAACAAATTCTTCTGAAACAAATGACTTTTATGGTTTTCTCAGAGAAGACTGTTGATATACCTGATCTGATAGTGTCTTGATGGGTGGAACAAGAAAGCATAGCAAAAATGTTGTCGAAATGGCATGCAGGCAATAAAAAGGAAGAAAAACAGTAGGAAAGAAAACAACTAATACATATCAAGACAAAAACAGGGTTCATTGTACTTTCTCGGTCGACTCCCATTGCCCACAGTGTCGAGGATATCGCCTTGAAGGATTTGGAGTTGGACATATCCAGAGGCAAAGGTTTTTCTTTAATGATATAAGGTCCTTGGCCAGAAAATTTTAGTTTGCCTTTGAAGGCTTTGGCCTGGTATAGCAGGACCTTATCTCCAATCTAGAAATTTCTAAGTTTCAATGATCGATCATGCCATGCTTTTTGTCATCGTTTGTGGACTTGTTGAGCATGGATGCTGATCCTTCGTGTTTCACAAAGTTGCTCCAAATGGAATAACCTATTTGCTAGATTCTGAAGAGTATTGAGCTCAAGTTTATAAGCTACTCGAAGGGAGGGGATATGGAATTCTACAAGCATAACGGCTTCTTGTCCATATGTGAGCTGGAAAGGGGTTAAGCCTGTAGCTCGCTTCGGGGTGGTGCGATAAGCCTAGAGAGCAGCATGGAGTTTGAGCTCCCAATCAGATCGGCTGGATTCAACGATTTTAGTGAGAATTCCACATAGGATTTTATTGGTGGATTCTGCCTGGCCATTGTAGCGTGGATAGTATGGAGAACTTTTGCGATGTACCACAAAAAAATTGGAAAGAAGATCTGTTATGACAGAGTTAAGAAAATGTGTACCCCTATCACTGATAAGCTCTAGAGGACATCCGAACCGAACTATAACCTGTTCATAGAGAAATTTGGCGGTAGAATGAGCGTCAACATTGCGAACAGCTCTTGCTTCAACCCATTTGGTGCAATAGTCCAAAGCTACTATAATGTAATGAGATTGTGTTGTCGAGCAGCATGACTAATAGGTCCAACATAATCAATTTCCCATTTCTGGAAAGCTTGATCAGTGGTTACGGGATGTAGAGGCATGTAGTCTATTTTTTTAAAGCGTTTGGTGCGTTGGCAGACATCACAAGCCTTAGTGTAATTGTGCGTATCCTTGAAGAGTGTTGGCCACCAAAAACAGGCTAAGAGGATTTTCTTAGCACTTGTTTCAGAAGAGAAATGGCTGGCGCCAATACCTTCATGAGTGAGAGAAATTACAAGGGTATTTCTCCTTCAGTAGCGGACAGTCCGCAGAACCCGAGAGGAGAAAGATGGCAGAAGAGGGAGAGAGAGGGAGAGTGGGATAGGCATAGAGAGAGAGAGAGAGAGAGAGAGAGAGAGAGAGAGAGAGAGAGAGAGAGAGAGAGAGAGAGAGAGAGAGAGAGAGAGAGATGATGTTTGTGTGTGTGTGTGTGTGTGTGTGTGTGTGATGAGGTGTGTGTGAAAATTGTGTGTGTGTGTGTGTGTGAAAAGACATTGTTGATTTGTGTGCATACAATTGTGTGTGTGGTGATCTGTGTGTGTGAGAGAGAGAGGAAGAGACAGAGAGTGTCGGGGACGGAGAGAGAGGAATTGTGTGTGTGCACAGTGTGTGTGTGTGAGTTTAGGATTTAGGTTTAAGGGTGCTTGGGTTTGGGGTTTAGGGTTTAGGGTGGGAGAGAGAGTTCGGATTTCCGTGCTTTTGTGTGTGTGTGTGTGCGTGTGAGAGAGAGAAAAATAGAATGTTATAAAATTAAAAAAGAATACGAATAGAATATACCTTCAATTATCTAACCCTTGCTTGTAGAGTTGTCCTACGATTAACATATAAGGTTTAGTTTTGAGGACCAACGCACGTTGTTCAGGTTTAGAGAAGGAAGGATCCATCTGCCCTGAAGTTAAATATTCGGTAATTTCCTTAGCCCATACAGGTGTAGAGTCAACTTGGAAAAGGATTGCATCTGGTAAATCATCGTTGACGCCTTGATCAGGGGTAGGAAGCTTAGGGATTCGGGATAGATGGTCTGCTAAAAAATGCTGAACTCCCTTATGAACCACGATCCTAAACTCAAATTCTCGCAATAATAGGATCCATCTAGTAATACGACTTGTGGTGCACGTCTTGTTGATGAGATACAACAATGCTTGATGATTAGTGAAGAACGCAAAGACTTTTCCTAGAAGATAATGGCAAAACTTCTGAATCGCATATACCATTGCCAAAGCTTCGCGTTAGGTAGTGGTATAATTGACTTCATTGAATTTTCCCGGTTGGGTGAGCACTACTCCAATGGCATACTTGGATGCATCGGTATGCACATGGAATTCTTTAGAATAATCAGGAGCCCGGAGGATGGGTGCATTGGTAAGGGATTCTTTGAGCTGATTAAAGGTGACGCGTTGTTCATCCGTCCATTTGGGAACTACAACTACTTTGTAGATTAAGCATGCTTTGTTAGAAAAATAAAAAATAAAGCACCGATAGTAGTTGGTGTGGCCAAGGAAGGAGTAAACTTCACGTATTGTACACGGTTCCGGTAGATTTTGAATGATAAGGATCTTTTTAGGGTCAGTGGCAATGCCATTTTGTGAGATAATATGTCCTAACACAATACCATGGGTTACTCAAATCTGGCATTTTTCAAGATTGAGAGAGATGCCAAAGCGTTGACATTGGATAAAAAAAAATTCGAGCACAAACAGATGGTGTATTTCTTCGGAATGTGCTCCTAAATCGTCCAAGTAAACTTCTAAGGTATCGCCCATTTGATGAGAAAAGGCCACTTGCATAACACGTTGGAAGGTGCTAGGAGCATTGCAGAGACCAAAGGGCATGACTTTCCAGCAGAATGTTCCCCATTCTGTGGAAAATGCAGTTTTGTGTTGATCTTCTTCAGCGATTTGGATCATATTGTATCCGCTAAAGCCATCTAAGAAGGAGTAAGCCTCATCTCTTGCTAGATTTTCTAAGATGGATTCTCCGAAAGGTAATGGAAAATGATCATGTTCAATGACGGCGTTAAGTTTCTTAAAATCGACACAGATGCGGAGTTTTCCATTTTTCTTGGGGACGATGACAATTGGGGAGACCCACTCAGTATGCTCAATTTCATAGATAAATCCCGCATCTACGAGGCATTGTAATTGTTCTTTGCACAGCTACTTGGAGTGAGACGTCTTTCATGTCTTTATAGGTCCAGACAAAGATATGTCGATAGTTTCGTAGGAGCTTTTCAAGCCGTCTGCATTGTTCGCGATTGAGAGGAGCTCCGACATGGACAAGATATTCGTTGGTTTCATTTGGCTCACTCAGGGAAAGGGTTATGGTTTGTGCAGGGCCTTCATAGGGTGAATTACCAGTTGGCTCACGTTGAGCTTGGGTTAATTGGATTGTGACATCCTCGATCGTATAGTCCTTAAAGTATGCAAGAATATCATGGGCTGGAGATTCGAGGGGAGCCTTGTCTTTCTTTTGCCAGGATGGGGCTTGGAATTTATTGGGGATTGGTGTAGGACTAGAGACAATCTCAGGAATTTCCCGAACAATGGTGAGGTCACCCGACGATTGAATTTGAAGTGGTTTTTTCATTTTCTCTTTTATAGTATGACCACCCACGTGGTGGAGGTTTTGGTGGTGGAGATGTGTGTGGATGAGGGACATGTGGTATGTCATGGAAGATCTCGTCATCAATTTGAAAGATAGTCTCCTCCTCACAGAGATCCCATGGATAGTGTGGGCATTTGGGATGGTAGAATTTTGTCTCAGGTTTTTCAATTGCAACCTTGGCAACTGGTTCCACCTTGGAAGCATATTGCGGATAGGTCCTAGGTGGGAGTGCTTCCATATAGTTGAGGATCTGAAGATAAAAAATGTCCATATCTTCTGGGCAATTCTGAATTCGTAAGACATTCTCGTCATCAATGAATAAATCGTCTGATTCATTAGTAGGTAGCCATGCAACATTTAGCAGTTCATCATGGTGTGCAAGAATATCAATAAAATTGACATTGATGATAGATGTATCCAGATTAGGTAATTGGTCGTGATCGATCGGGAGTGGAGAGGTACAATTATCCTGATGCTGAGAACAGTAATCGGCATTCACACAATCAATGGTAGCTAGACTGTGACTCCAGTTTACGATATCAGTAGATTTAACATAATGACCTTTTTCGTGGCTGGACTGGTATGGCTCAAATACTGAGTTGGTGGTTGAGGATCCCTCGTCATGGATGTGTGCAAGTTTGAGTTTACCCGTTGAGTCAATGGTGACAGAACTATCACGATTACCAAAAGTGACTCGGCCTTTGCTCCAGTCATGAACGACTCGTACATTGGTGAGCCACGGATGACCAAGTAGTAATTCATAAGAATAGGCATTATTAGGAATATCAAGTACTACGAGATCAACAAAAAACTTGAGACCTCCTAGTTTGATCAACACGTGCGTAAGGAAACTGGTAGGTCGGATCACACTTTGATCAGCCATCCAAAGTTGACAAGTAGATTTGGCTAGCTTGTCACTCAGATTTCATGAGGGATGTGGAAATGATATTAACCTTGGAACCTCCATCGAGTACTGCTAAAACTTCACGAGATTGATGATGAGTAGCTGGGATTTTGATGTTGCCTCGTTCGCTGAGTGGATTGGTTAGATGTAAGGGCATTTTAGGCAACTCGTCAATAGTGGTGGTGGTATTGGATTGGATCTATTGTTTCCACTGGCCAGCATGCTTCTAGAGTACATGGAAGGGAAGAGTGACATTGGCTTGTAGTAGATCTCCCCAAACTTCGGTACCTTCAAGGGTTTTGCTTTCAAAGGGCTTGAGAGGTACTTTATGGGAAGAGGAAGATTGTTGGTCGGCATTGCGGATTTGCTGGCGATACTCATGATGCAGTCGAATTTCTTCAGACAGGTGAGGGTAAACTATCGGGGCTGAATCATCACTTGGAGGAACAGCTTGTGGTTGAGTTTTGCTGGGTGCAAGTGTAGGGGCTTGGCGTTGGGTTTGTGTCCGAGTCAAGACCCAAGCAGGATGTGTTTCGACTGGTAAGGTTTCTACTTGTACTGAACAGACAGGAGCAGTTGGCTTAGACCGGGATGGACAGTCCTTCACGTGATGTTCCGGTAAGCTCGATAGATGGTAGGTCTGGTGGCTGCTGGAAAATGATTTCACAATTGAGGGCATTCATTAGCAGTGTGATGCTATGAGCAGATTGGACACCGGACATTTTTCCTTGCTGGAAAGGATTTCTCAGCAATATGTTTCATGGCGGTTTGGAAATCGGCAGTGAGTTTATCCATATGAGATTGTTGAGCTTTTTGCCAGGTTTTCATTTGATGTAGAAGTTCAAAAGACTGAGCAATATTATCAGACTTCGGGTGATTAGGACGGTCTGGATTCTTAGATTTCTTTTCACGATGGTCAAAGTCATCGTCGGAACCTTCATCTTCTTCATGGATAGCATCGGTCATCACATCTTTAAGTTGATCATAAAGGTCAACTGGTTTGAGTTCACGGCGGATGTTTTTGGGCAATCCAACTAAGAATAGTTTTATGGCCATTTGTTCGGTGATATTTTCATCAACACATTCTACTTTGAGACATTTAAAATGCTCAATGTAGTTTCGGACAGACTCTTCACGACGCATCTTGATATGAGTAATTTGAATGAACAGGCTCTGAGTCAGTTTGGATGGTTTGAAACGCTTGATGAAAGCGTCCTTGAGGGTGGTCCAAGAAGCAAGATCAAGAGGTTTGAGATTCAAGTGCCACTCCTTGGAGGTGCCATAGAGTACCATGGGAAATAGGCGAAGCTTTTCAGTTTCAGAGGTATCTCCATAAAAACGGCATGCGTTATCAAAGTCTTGGAGAAATCGGACTAGGTCAGATTCGCCATCGTACTTTGGTGCATCGATGCGTGGAATTCTTTGCTCTAGTCGTGGAGGAGTCGGATTAGAAGATTCAGCACAGTCATGATGCAGCATATAGATGAGCAGGACAGTACTGTACATAATAAAAGGGTAGTTTGCTTGCAGAATGGATATTGTAGGACAAAACCTGGTCTTTCTAATCGTAATAGAATTTGCGGACAGACTGAGAAATCGTGGAAAGACAGATAAATCTAACTGTAATACTCATGAATTCTGAAAAGGAGTTTTGAATGTCAGAATATTGATTTTTTAGATTTTTTGGAAAAAAATTGGAGTTTCAGAATTTGCAGATAGGACAAGGAAATCGTGCTCTTTAAGAACGAATTCTTAGGCTAGATGGCAAATTCTAACAGAGAGGTTTGACTGGCAGATAGGGAATATGGAAAAAAAAGTGATGTTCTAACAGTAAATGGGCAAAATCTCTGAGATAGAATTTGCAGAGCTGTTGGAGGACTGATCTTCATGAGATCTAGCCTCAGTGAGGCCGACAAATTCTAGGACAAAGATTTGGGTGAGAAATAAGGGATTTTGATAGTATATCAGGCTGTTTTCCTAAATCTGATCGTTGTCAGAATTCGTGGAGGTGATAAAATGAAAGATCAGGGTTTGTTAAGGCTGCAGACAGGTTGGCGAATTTTGATATACCTTTTTTGGTTGTGAAAAATGTCACTTGGGTCACTTCTTTTGAAGAAAATGCCCAAGTTGACTCTTTTGTTGCTCCCCCCGGTTGAAGAAGTTGCTTCACAGCTCGTGTAGGACCTGGAGAGACGACGCGTGCTGTTTGTTGGTAGATAGAGACAAGCACACAAGCAAACATACAACACGGAAGTAAAAAAAACAAAAAGAAAAAGGAGAAGAAGCTAGGTAGAAAATACTTAAAAAGCAGCAACGGCGCCAATGTTGGAAGTATTTCTAGTTTGTGCGGTGGCTAGATCTACTTACGGGTGTAGTATAAGGATGTAGAGATTTGTCCACTTTTTAAGTTTCTACAACAAGCTTCAACAGAAATACGAAAATAATCAACAAGGATGAGAGCACTAAGGCTTACCCAACTAGTACTCAAAACGAAAATAAAGCTAATTAGAAACAACAATAAAAATCCTTGCTAAGGCAAACCCAACTAGCAAGGTTGCTAAACTAAGACCTAAATTAACACCCAGAGGGTTTGAAAAATAAGTTACGGCTAACTAAATAAACCAATAAAAACATGCCACAATAAGCCAATGAAAGGAGGCAAAAGGAGGCCCGAGCACCTTCTCTCAAGCTATGCACCTTCCAATGGAAACACAAAGAAATAAAATGATAATCTCAATAGAGAGCAATTTAGCATAATCTTAGAGTGTTGTTTACAATGCAAATACCTCTCCTTCTATGGCAAGGAGGGTCTTCCATAAGTGTCTACTAACTTATGGGACTAATCTGTTTCTAGCCTTTCTAGAACTTCTAACTTAGGATTTAGAACTTCAAATTTCTTAACTTAAAAAAACTCAAGCATAAATCATCACAATTGATATCTAGTGAGAACCTTTTGCAGCCACCTGGCTGTGAAGCAAGAGGATGCATCTGTACATCCAGCCTCCGACGTTTTTATTAAGGATTCTTTCCAAACCCCACTCATTCAACCATTGAAAAGCCATGATTTAGATGATTTGATTCATTACCAAGTTCAAAATCTTATTAGTTATGCATAGCATATAATGCTTGGGGTTACCAGCTTTGCAGGGCCCGATTTTTTCCCTGAAGCACTTTTTAATATCCTCTGCACATTCTCAGATCGACAGCATCTTCAATAACATCCTATGTATCCTTTGCATATTCGCAGATCAGCAGCTTCTTCAATAGTATTCTCAAATCAACGACACTTATCTCGGTCTTTCATGGAAAACCTAGATGAGTTTTTGATGTAACAAATCTGCACCAATTAAGATATTCTTGGACAGGTTTTTCAGGGAGCATGATGATGATGAAGTTTAGTTGTTCTTTGAGGTTTTCATGGATATCAAACATGCAAGTTAGAGGAGCTCTTCTGCCCTTTTCTTTGTGCACAGATTGGGCTACAGTTGATGTGGAAGAGTTGAGCTTTTTACTAGCGGCCTTAGGTCAGAATTGTGAACTATTCCCTGTTATTTCAAAAGAAGGTTTCATCAGAAGGCCTGATCCTGTGAAGCTTCGGCGCACCCTCCGCAATTGTGGTGGCTATGTACATGGAGGGACTACTATATTGTGGAGAGACCGTTGCAGTCAGAACCTGTTCGTGATCGCCAGTGGTTCTCGTGGCTGTCAGCCAAACGGTGCCTAATAGCTTTCGGAAGAGCTACTTCTGATTGTGCTCTGACAGCATGCATCCATGACCTAGCGTTGACATTTGCCATTCTATTAGATTGTGGCTCAAACGCCTTTGTTCATCTTGGACTTTATGAGCATCCATTTTCCTGATGAAAAGTTTGGTATGTGTCATATCGGATGGAGAAGCAGTGATTGAACTTTCAAGGTATTTCCTATGGAAATATCAAATGGGCTCAAATCCATCATGCGCCGACGCAGGATAGATTTCAGCTCATAGAATGCCCAAACTTTGCTCATTCAAGACTGAAATCAATCCTGCGCTGGCGCGGGATTGATTTCAGCACACTGAATGAGCAAAGTTTGCTCATTCTAAGGTGCAGATCGCCGGCGCAAGATTGATTTCAGCACACAGAATGAGCAAAGTTTGATCATTCCAAGGTGCAGATCTATCGTGCACCAGCGCAGGATAGATTTAGTTCAGAGAATGAGCAAATGTTGTTCATTTCAAGGTTGAGATCTATCCTGCACCGGCGCGGGATAGATTTTAGCTCAGAAAATGAGTAAATTTTGCTCATTTCAATCACAGGATAGATTTCAGCATACTTCCAATAACTAGGTTTCTCATATCTTTCCTTTTGTAAGCGATTTTGCACACAAAAAATACAGCTATTGATTTCAACAATGTCTGTAATAAATCCAAAATGCGATGCAACTTCGTTCAGACAGGATGGTGATCATTTCCTGGAGCGCAGCGTAGGCTATGGAGAGCAATCAGATACCGTTGAGAGCACCAAAGGCTGTGGAGAACAACCTAAACCATGGAGAGCACCGTAGGCTATGGAGAGCAAGCACAAGAACTTCAATGAAGCAAACGAACTTGAGGATTAGGGATTCAGGTATGGACGTTCAGCCTAGGCTCTAGGCTTTAGGCATTAGGTACAAGCCGTTGGTTTGCCAGTTGGGTCCTTTGAGGATTACTTTAAAATTTCATAATTTTCATTTTTGTTGTTTTCCGCTCCAGCGATACTTGGATTCGTACTTCTGTTCGACGCTTGAGCCCCACAGTGTCTGTGCAGTTGACGATAGTGAGTAGAACTCTGATTTTGCCATTGGTAATCTGTCATTTGCTTTGAATGTTGCTAACGTGTATATTTTTTGGATTTTCATGCATTTGGCTTTCAAAATTATACACTTGTTGAAGTTTTGTGTAGTTTGCATTGTAAAAGAGCTCAATTTTCTTTAGCTCTTAAATGTAACAAAATACAAACATCTTTTGATTTGGGTTTACACTGACTGTACTAGCTTGGGATCTATTTTTCACCTCCGAGCCCACATGACTAATGCTATTTTGGCATTTTTTTGGTACTTGTAGAACGTATGGCATGGTGTGCATTTGTATACACAAATAGATAGCATTTTTCAGTCGAGATATTTACATTGATATATTTGGCTCTCAAACTCCTCTCAAATAGCAATTAAAACACCTTAATTTTCATTATTTTGCTTCCAATTTTCCAATTATGGTGAGATTACAATCAAGCTCATGGTTCATTTCTCTAATGAATTCAATTAGATTACATGAAGATAGAGCCATTTAATCCAAAAAGTTATACAAAGTATTATCACCCCCAATTTTTCAACAACTTATTTTTGTTCTTTTGGCTCACTTAAGCCGGTGTTACTAGTGCATTGAAATTGTCATTTGTATCACAAAATTTATTTGATAACTTTTTAAATAGTAACATGGCTTAGGACTATAACTAGTTTGTAGCACGGGTTTTCAACAAACAACAGAATGTTTTGAAAACTGTGGGAATATCGACTATGGAATTACTTTAAACTCGACATGCACATAGTAACAACAAGTCTATATACTTGTTTATATGATTTTAATTTCATCATTGTCTTTTGTTTTACATCCTCTCCTTATATGTGTTCAATTAGTTTCCACATGTTACTTCTTAAAGTTATCCTTCTACATTGATGTTCTTAAAATCTACTATTATAGTTGATCATATCAATAATGTTTATGCACGTATCTTTGTTTCCTTGTGTGTTACCCTTTGTGTGTTTTAGCCATCATGTCTTCTAGAAGGAGCTTATTTTTCAAATTGTTGACCTAAGATTATTGCCCTAATCGTATTGTGTTTGGTCACATCGTCAACTAAAGATGGAATCTCATATTTCATAGCTTACTTTTTCTGGGATGATTGTTTTATTACTTTATCACTAAGCATTAAGATAAGAAATTGGCTTTCTTGATTAGCTTGGCTTCCTTGTTTGTAGTGGCTTCTAGCTCAAGTTTTAATAATCGCTTGAGAGGTCTTATAATGACAACACAAATAGCACTTGCCAACTTGCCATTATTCTAAAAATCCAACAGAATTTGCATGGAGATTGTCCTATTGTTATTCTAGCATCTCAACAAGACTCGTGTAGAGAATGGGATGGGGAATAGATAGTCATCTAGTAGGAAAACAATATTCATTTTCATAAATTCACAATGATAGTATTAATCAAAACAACCACAATAGTCCTCCTCTATCATCCACAAATGTTCATATTTGTCATCCTCTGGCAAAGCTATTGTCAGCAAGGGTTACTTGAAGAGTACCTTAAGAACTGCATATACCTTCAAAAGCTTCAATGTTGTCATCGAACAAAGTGGAGATCCCAAGTTGATCCAAATGAAAGAACATATAGACATTGAGGGAAAAGTCCACTTTATATTGGACTCTTCATTATCAGCTCACTATGTTGTGATCATACATGAGAGAGTGACCAGAGGCAGATGAAAGACACGCCAATGCAAAGTGGGCCTTCCCAAACAATAGACCTGGATGGTAGTGATGTAGACGATGAGTGTGATGATCATATCTTTCATATGGACACGCCACCATTTGGAGTACAAAAAATGTCAAATGCAACTACAATCGAGCTAGATTTTTACAAGTAGAGGTGAGGAAGTCCTCCAAATCCAAGGTAGAGCCTCCAAATGTCCTCCAAGCAACTTGCAAGCTTCAAGATGCTCCCCAACTCCAAGCTAGGATGCCTCCACCTACAAGCAAGGATCTGCAAGCCTCCTCTCTCCTCCACCTGTGTCCCAACTCTTTAAACACAAAGATAGATAACAAGCTGGCCTCAAGTATTCACCATAGCTAGATCCAAGCTCAAAGCAAGACCTATCTAGCACCCCCTTGCTAACCATAAACAAATCACAAGCATACCACAACACTCCATAGCATACTCAAGATCCAAACCCTACTTATGTCCCATACCATAAGCAAAATCCAAACCTTAAGCATACTACCACAAGAAAGCACTCAACACACTAGTAGCAATATTAGAGCATAAGCAAAGCAAACAAGAGAGATCTCCCCCTCCCAATGGGCGCCCTACTACCCTCATATAGATGGCCCATGGACCCCTCCAATGCACTATGGAGTTGCATGCTCATCCAATGAGAGAGAGAGAAGCTTAGGGGAGTTAAAGAATCTCCAAGAGCCTCCATAGGCTTATGGAATGTCAAGAGACTCCTTCCATAACCTATGACTCTTTAAATGCCTTTCTTGTGGGAGTTGGGAACTCAATGGACACTTTAAAAGGGCGCCCTCCTACTAGGTCCCATTGCCCAAGTTGTGCAAGTATACTTTGGTCCTAGACCAATAAGGTGGTATGGTTCAAGGTTGAGGCCCAAGGTTTAGAAAAAATAGTCATCCAATGACTTTCTAACACCTCTCTAGGTTCCATACCCTCCATCCAAGGCATAGACACCTGCCTGCTCTTAACCAAGGACACGAGTACCTTAATCTAAGACACCTACCCTTAATACTAACGGTACCCCTTATCCAAGGGTCACGTGACTCCATATCTCCGACCAAGGTATAGTCACTTGTCTGTCCTTATCCAAGGGCACATATCCTTAATCCTAAGGGTACCTTGCCATTTAGCCCCCAACACTAAATGGACTATTAGGGGTCTGAAGTACTGCTAGTTACATAGGTATGTAACATAGATAGTCCTCTCCTTTGTCGTCATGATGTTACAATGGAACAAGAGATAAAATTTGATGCCACCATGCCATCAAGTGCAATTACCTTGATATTGTCCAAGAGTGGATCAAGCATTCTAGCAAAGCTATTGGGGAGGATTAATACACACAAACAACTAGAAGAACTTCCAAAATATTATGATGTTGATATTGTCTTTGAATTCTCCCCTACCTTTGGCAAGTTTAGTGGGCTGCATGGAATGGAACATAAGTTTGATGGTCATATATGGACCAAATCGATAACAAGCAACGTAGCATTTATATTGGACATAAATCTAAAGCATGACAGTATATCATATTGTAGTAACAATAGCTCTTATCTGATATAACTCAAACTCCAATCTTCCTCAACCTCAATACAAGTCAAAATTCCATCATTGAAAATTATGTCAATATTCTTTTTCTGAGAGTGTCCATTTTTCTCAATGTCTTGATCAAGTGACATCCATTTATTTTTAATCATTTTTCATCGCTTGTAATGGAAGCAAAGACTCAACGTTTGATCTTTGAAACTTCTTTATCTCCTTCAACCAGAGCTATTTGTGGCCACGTCTACGACTAGTCCCTGGAGGCACAATAAAATTCATTGTGAAAGTCTTGGCTTGTATATAAACAGTCACGTCCTTTAATTCACCAACAGGCTTTCTTCGTGTTGAATCGGCCAACTTGATATTTCTTTGGGTCGGTTGAATATTAGTCAAACCTGAGGCATGAGCAATGTCTTCAATTATTATGTTGACACTCAAACCTAAGTCAATCGGCACTTTCTCAATTAGACATCCAACAATTGTGACATCAATTTTCGGTGCTCCAAGGTCTCTTAGATCAATGGATAATATGCCAACATCCGACAAGGAAATTGGTTTCTTCTTCTTAGGAGCAGAAAGACTTTTCAACTGCTTACGATAGTAATTATTGTCAGCAATAACTGTTCAAAAGTTATATTAGGGTGAAGAGAACCAATATCAGTCACTATATCATAGTCTTTCGTCTTCGCTTTCAAGATAGACTTATCAATAGTGGCTTTCAAAAGTTTTGTCTTTGTGATTTCCACGTCCCTTTCCTCAAAGGTGACTTTCTTCTCTGCAGCAGCTATCTGTAGTTCAGAATTAATAATTTCTTTTGCTTCTGCAGAAATATCCTTTGAACATAACTTAGCTGTATCAAGATCAAAATCAGGATCAGCTTTAAGATCTTCTTTCATTATTGCTTTGTTCGAAGATTTCTTTTTCGAGGACTTTCTTCGCTTCTTTGAAGATGCTTTTGTATCAAGTTTCGAGGAGCTTTTGCTTCTCGTAGTCACTTTGAATAACTTCTCAACATCACTTGGCCAAGATTGGTCAACTGGTTTTGACTGTTTTGACATCAGCCTTCTACACAACAGCATCAGCCGAAGATTTTAATTTCGTATCACCAATAGCAACAGGAGTAGCAACATACTAGTACTTTGGACGTGGCTTCAACGGTTGTGGACAATCTAGATACTTGTGGCCAGGTTCTTTACAGTTTGAGCACAAAGGTATAAATCCGATCGGTTTTCGTGGCTGCGGACAGTCAAGCGAAAAATGTCCCGGTTCACCACAGTTATAACAGTTTCCTGAAACAAGTTTATTTGAATTGGAAGCACCCACAAATTTTGGTGGGTTGTGTCTCTTTGGTGCAAACTTGGGTTTGGAATGGTGGTGTAGAACCTTGAACATAATTGGTAGTTGCATCATCTTGAAATATGAAAAGCAATTCTTGAGAAGGATCTTCAACATACTTTACATTCACAGCTCTACATTCTTCTTTAGAATGTCCAGATGTATCACATTTCGTACACCATAGTCTTGAATTCGAAGAAAAAGCTTTCGGTCTTTTGTCTGCAACTTCTGAGATTTGAACTTTCAAATCGTTGCACTTCTTATTAAGATTAGCCATGTTACTTTTCCGAAGCTTTTCAATTGACTCGAACTGCGAAACATAACTATCAGCATCATCTGAAGACATCCCTTTAAAATAATCATATTTGATCTTCGAGATTGAGGTGAAGCAAGGACCAGGGCCTCCAGGGCCTTCCATATTCGGTTCTGGTTTCGGTTCCGGTTTAGGCTTAGGATTAGGATCAGGATTTACGATTTCAGAACCTGGTTCAGCTATAGCAGAAGCTTCAGGAAGAAAGTTTTCCTGTAGGTTTTCAGAATTAAAAGTTAGGAAAGGTTATTCTCCTCTTTGCAAAGATTCCTGAAGTCTTTTGAAAAATTCTTCTCGAAATCTCCAATATCTTTCTAGTCGAGCAGCTCTATCTGACATACAATGGGGATGGAGATGGAGTTGTCAGTTTGCATCAACTTTATTTGGCTATCTCCAACAACGGCGCCAAAAATTGGTATATGTTTCAACATACCAACAAATAATTGCTATATTTATGTAGTATTTAGATCGTTCCCCAAGGAGATAGCACTTTATAAGCTGTTTAATTGATACAGACTTGACTTATTTTGAATGAAATAG
The DNA here is from genome assembly GCA_029204225.1 of Diphasiastrum complanatum. NCBI lineage: Eukaryota > Viridiplantae > Streptophyta > Lycopodiopsida > Lycopodiales > Lycopodiaceae > Diphasiastrum > Diphasiastrum complanatum. The sequence goes on along the minus strand of MU833015.1, from coordinate 38,411 downwards.
AGTTGAATGAAAAACTGGTTGTCAACAGACATTTTATAAGTAACCAATATTACTTCTGATGAGGGTGTGTAAAGGTAATGAATTCGAAACAACAGTCTTCCTCTATCAAATCGAAGGAAAAGCGTTCTATATCTAAAATAATATCAGATTAACTCGAATGACACTCTAGCTGATTAAGTTGTCAGCATGAATCTGTGTTATGTTCGATGCAGATGCGTACGAACAAACAAAAAGTTAATCTTATTCTTGAACTAATGTGTTCTAGACAGAAGTCCTCAACAACTAAAATCCAGTCATGGTTAAAGAACTCAAGTAGTTTGCAAATATGTTAGAAATAATTATCTTCGTTACTAACATAAATACAGATCAATAACTCGGTCCTCAGACAGGGACTAATATTTCACAAACATACATACTTCTCTTATCAGCAACTGTGGAAAAAACTGCATCAAGGGATAATTCATTCGAATGTCGAACACAAAGTATTCGCACAGACGGGTAAACTAGTTTAAAGACAGTTCTTTAGATCAACTTCACAGAAACACAACAAACGACTGTAATGAAATATCATATGATCTGACCAAAGAATGATTTAAGTACTGTTGTGTACGAGATTGCTAGTAGACCCGAAGTCACTCACACATAGCAGTGTGAAGAATAGAGATCAAAGGAAATAACCTTAGACGCTCTATTCACTTCTTCAATCTCAAACATACAATAACTCTCTTTCTCTTTTGGTAGTGGAGAATGAAGCATGTCTGAATTTATAGCCTACGGAGCAAACAAACACACCACTTGAAATTCCTAGTGCGTCGCTCCATTTACAAATTCTAGTTAACATATAAGCTACAAGTACATGTAATTGTACAATTGATGGTCCATTGTGGCGATACGAATCTAGTCGCTTTGTATTACAGCGTCGTTTCATTTCAGGAGGTCTTGTCCTTAAGTAAAAGACAGGTCCTTAGCAATTATATCCAAAAAATGATATAGGCCTCTTCATAATATGTATTTGTCCAGCACATATCCTCATTTTCAAGAATATATTGCCATTTCAAAATAAATATACAAATATGTGGTATCACAGCAGACTCGACTAAGGTCCTATTTTTCCTTTATGCCAGTCCATTTGACAATAGGAAGCAGCAAACTGTTGCTCAATGTTGTTGGCTGAGCAATAATCCTTGAACTCATGATAATTGGCACTTTCTCAAATGCATACGTCAATACTAGGCCTATATTTGTGGCCAAAGTCTAGTAGTTGTAGCCTCAACTCGTCGTACGTTGACCTTTCTGAAATCCTTGGAATCACCGGCCAATTAATAGCTTCACCTATTGGTTGTTTAGTTGGCCATGGATCTCTTCTTCTAATAGGCATGTAAAAGGGATCAACCCTTTTCCAAGATGGTGCCCTCAGGTACTCTTGCAGTTGCAGCCTCCTATTGTCTTTCAAGATTTTGTTTTTCCATTTTGGCTGTGGCTGCAGGGCTGCAATAACATCTGACCTTGTTGGGTATTGTCCTTGTGGAAACGGAGTCCCAACCAGCTTACTACGTATTGGAGGATGGGCATGTGATATTTTCATCTCAGCCTTCTACTGTTGTTATGAGAATCTAGCTACTGATTTTTTAAATGATCCAGAGCTACTGTTCCATTGCTCTTCTTCAGGCAGCACAGTCGATGTCGGCACTAGATTCAGTATTCAGTATAGCGAGATGGTTGTCCTGTTGACGAGTTCTTACGAGACTGTATTGATGTATTCACTCACTCATTTTCTTTTTGAGGATCAGACCAGAGCACTTCTGCTACTATCCATTCAAGGCAGTACCAGCTTCATTGCCCTGTTAGGGTGAGCGCATGATGCTTTCAAGGATATATTTCACAAACATTATATCACGGGCCTACTTGTCACCCAAGTCAGTATTTGACGCACGAACCCATTCATTGTTTGTAAGATTCCCAATCGATTTTCAAGTGCATAAGCTTTTGCTACCTTGTGGAGAACTCGCAAAGAGGACTTGGTGATGCAGATGGGCATGGTGATGTTAGCCCTAAGCCCTAGGTTGCTTCTAGAAGATTCTTCGCAGTTATAATGGAGTAACTTTCTAACATCATGTATCCATCCAGTGCTTCAGTTGGAGATTAGTCTCATCAATTGCTGCCAATATGTTGTACAACTAATGCCTATCTGTGACTGTGTTCACAACTAAGTATAGTTCTAGTTGCAAATTTCTTCCAAGAAGAGTCAAAATACCATGGTACTTTATCCAGCATTCATGTTTTACTCTGGTGGATTTGTAGAGAATACGATACAGGTCTGATTCTGAAATTTGTAGTTGGAGAGAAGGATGTTACTAAGAGATTTGAAATGTAACAATCTCCCGTTTCTTTGAGAGATCATTCATGAATCAAAATGCTAGGTTGGTTCTTTATGGGGAGAAACTCTCTAGTGCAAGTGGTGGATAGGCTCTGGAAACTAAAAACATATTAGGTGTCTTATCCTTTAGGATATGAAGGCAAGATTGGAGCTTCTACACTTATTACATCATTTCGTACTTGAATCAGTTCTACAAATTTTTACCTGAGAAAAAAACTCAGACCTTACTATGTTATCTGGCCACTATTTCTATGTTGTGCCAATCTTGGGGGTTTGGCATTGTGCGAGTAAATTATTTGAAAGTTTTGCGAATTTAGTGTTTTTAATCACGTCAAAATTTAAGGGAACATGGCATGCTACATTTTTTTTAGGTTTTCAAAATTTATTCTATTTCGCTTTTGGGGTTGAAATATACTTCATTATCATGTTGTTTATTTCTTACTAGCTAAAAGATATGTCTACAAATCATGTTGTCTACAAATTGTACATAGTATGCTATATCATTGAGAACGCAGAAAACTTAATCACTTTAATTTTACATTTATCAAGCTAAAACATTTTTGTACGACCATACATTAAAAGACATGATGGTATGTGGCCAAGCCTATTATAGGTATCATAAAATCAACATTGGTAAAAAAAATGTGTTTTTATTGTATGTTCTAGATGGAGGCTGTAACTTAGTTATTAAGCTTATGTTGAGATGATAAAATAATAAAATATTCTCATTTTTTTGTCAAATTTGGTTAAAGTAATATATTCTACATGAAAAATGGAGCATTTTTTTTTTGGATAATCTCAATTCAAGCATTATTAAGAAAGTTATTGCCCTTTAAAGTTTTTTAGGGTTTAGGGTTTAGGGTTTAGGGTTTAGGGTTTAGGCTAATTTTTTTTTTCTTGGAGCTTGAACGGGTTAGCACGCCGGTGTGCTACCAATTTAAGCTTTAAGTCTTTAACTCAAATTCATAGCACTTCGGCGTGCTATCCCTTATAAGAGGAAAATGTTTTTTAGTCTAAAAAATGTTGAACTGTCAAAACTTTCTTACTATTGCTCGGATTGAGATGGTTTGAAAAGCAAAAGTGAATCCATTGGTTTGTAGTAGAATGATCTTGGATCTTGTGAGCTTAAGTGACATTTATATCTCAGATGTGACTTCTACAATCTGGAATGTTCAAATGTGAATTTAAAAAAAAAAATGCTGCACTGATATCTAACTTGCTTTTAGAATTTCGAAAACAGTAGCCATACAACTTCTCTTTGACATCCATTTTTCTTTTTTCTTGGGCATCTGAAGTTCTTGCTTGCTAGATTTGCATGTTTGAATCTAAATGTCCAGTATCAAATAGAGATACCAATGTTGGTAGTGTCATTTGACATTCTGAATTAGTGATCATCACTATCACTTTATTGTGGAAGTTCTATGAAACCATGCAATGACCAGATAAAGTTTCTTGAAAAAGGTATACACATCCTCACTTGTATATTTTATAGGAATGCTTTATTATGCGTAGAATTTACAGGGCATCAGTTTTAGAAAATTCTTTGCTAACATTTTACTTTCATGCATCTAGATTGCGTTTATATCTGCGAAAGTCTCCACTTCCAAAATAATTTCACCTTCTGTGCAGCAGTCTGGAATATAGCAGTTTGCTACCTAGATATCGACCTAAGCTCGCATTACAGAACCTATTGCTAAAAATATAGTTTTTTTGAACATCACATATAAACAACATTTGTTTACAAAAACAATGCAAGGGAGCTTATTGTGATTGCCAACCATAGAAGCATAGAGTTCCGGAACAGTCTAGTGAGGTGTCCAGGTGCCTGGTGCATGACCTCGCTTGAGCTCATGTGAGAAATTAGAATGTACATTCAAACCCAGTGAAAGAACAGATGCACACTGTGTTTGCAATGTTCTAGTACTAGAAAGTTATTTGACTGCTTATATAAAAAGATAGTGGTGATCTTGTAACTTATTGAATCAGTTGTTAGCTTTCAAATATTAGGAAAGATGTGTTGTTTTCTTATAAATCGGCTACCCAGACCTCTCAGCTAGGAAGGTGTCCAGGTGCATGACCTCACTTGAGCTCATGTGAAAAATTAGAATGTATATTCAGACTCAGTAAAAGAATAGATCTATAGTGTTTGCAACGTGTTTGGAATTTCTTTTACATTCCTAAAATGTTGTTTCTTTCCAACCCAACACATAGACATGAAAAAAAAACCAAAATAACAAAAATAAAATTGCAATGCTCCAATCCGGAACGCTTTGGGATCTCGAAACTGTTTCGAAACGAGCGTTCGGGAACTCTGTGCTTCTATGTATGAAATGAATTACATATGTCATAAACTTGACCCAACTGCCATTAGATTAAATGGGTTTCTAGTGTCTGAGTTGCATAATTCCAATTTATTCTATATAAAAACAAAACAATCTAAGAAGGAAAACAATAAAAAATTCTTGTTTCACGATTCGTTTCAACTATAGTGCATACATACATGCATATATATATATATATATATATATATATATATATATATATACTAGTGGGTATGTCTATCGTTGCGACGATTTGGGTCGAGACATGTGGATGATGCTCAGAGCGGGTAATTGATGATCTACTTAGCCATTCTCTCCCTCCCCGTGGTTTGTGGCACAACATTCTTTTCATTTTCAATTTTTTTTGCGAGACGACGCATTGCGTGTGCCCCTCCATGTTGCCGAGAGAGTGGAAAATGTAAAGGGGGATTGTGCCAAGGCCCACCTCCCTCCCCCCAATAAATGGGGGGGACATGGGTGGGGAAATGTAGCCCTCTCTCTCACCCTAAAAAAAAGAATATGTGGGGAGGCTACATCCCCTCACCCATGCATACAAAAGTGTATGTAAGTTTAAATTATATATAGATTTATATACTAGTGGGTTATCCCATCGTTGATGGGCGGCCGACAATTTGGGTGGCGGCTTGTGGTCGAGACGTGTGGGGCGATTGATGATCTACTTAGCCATCCTCCCCCTCCTCGTGGTGTGGCACAACATTTTTTTTTATTTTCAATTTTATTTGCGAGGCGACACATTGTGCATGCCCCTCCATGTTGCCGATGTGGACAATGTAAAAGAGGGTTGTGCCAATGGAAAACCGTGTAGGCTTGGGACTGGCCATGTGGCAAGCCACGTAGGCCTATCATAGGCTTGTGTGGATTGTCACATGGCCTACCATAGGCTTGTGTAGTAGGCTTACTATCTACCAAGCCTATCATAGGTTTGCCATATGGCAAGCCACATAGGCCTGCCACATGACAAATCATGCAAGCTTGGGGTTTGCCACATGTAGGCCTAGCCTAGGCTTGCGCCGCAAGTCAACCGAGCTTTGCCATGTAGTCTTGAGTGGACCCAGAGAGAGAGAGAGAGAGAGAGAGAGAGAGAGAGTGTATGATGTTATGGAGAAAAGACGAATCTTGCATTTTCATTGGGCCATGTGTGCCCTAAAAATTTGTCAACAGCCACGTAGGTTTAGTTGATCATCATCCGATCTCTAGAAAATTCTAGAAAGAGAATGTTCGAGAGAGAGAGAGAGAGAGAGCCGGTCATCTTGTGTGCAATACGAAGATTGTCCGAAATACGATGAGTGAGAGCGAGACACAGAGACAGATTGTGCGCGCGATGAAGAGAGATCTGAGAGAGAGAGATGGAGATGGCAGCTACAATGATCAATTCAGGCAGACAATACGAAGACGTGAAGGGACCCGAGCAGATAGACGGATCTGTGATGGTGAGTTTTGCCACGCTGCAATCCGGATGCAATCTTGACTGCCCGAAGAGGCACAAAATATTGAAAATAAATATGACAAATGGTTGAAATTAGAAAATCGATGTGGCTTTAATGTAAATACATTATCAAATCATGGTTTACAGGGTTAACTAGAGTTAACTCGTAGCGCCAAATAGTTCAATATTTCAAATTTTTGCCTACACATATTTTCAGATTCATGGCTTTTTCCTACACATATTTTCAGATTCATAGTTCATTGTTCCAAATTTTTGCCTGCACATAACAAATGGCGCCATCAAGGAAGTCGTGCTCCTCAATCGACTCTATGCTTCTCTTCAATGAGAAAGATTACAGATTATGGGTGCTAAGAAAATATTCAAAAAACTCTTGGATTCTGATGCATCCATCATCAAAAGGGGGAATGATTTTTGGTGAGCTTCTTGAGGCAAGCTTTTTCGTGTTCGAAGCGAGCTTTTTGGCGTTCGAATCAAACTTCTCTAACACCAATTCGTATAGATTAATGGATCCAACGATCAACTTTAGTAGGACGGAATCCATTACCTCCTTGCCAAAAAAGAATAAGATTTTGTTGCAGGGTCTATTGGTTTCTCATGCATCAGGATTTGAGGAGAACGATAAAAAAAGCACTATCTTTTTCATGACAAAACCCACCAAAAGTCCAATCAAAACCATTGAGCTACTAAATAGCAGACCCATTTTGAGTACAAGGTTGCCTCTTTACAGCAAACCTAAAATTGAAAGTACGTTGAAGTAAAAATAGCTTGTAATCGCAAAACTTTCCATCAACTCTTTAAAGCATCCACATGTTAGTAAAAGTCTAGCAAACATGCACATCTTGATAACACAAGCTTGTGAATGGCTTCAAATCTGCACAACTTCAAAGTCTTCAAAAGGCTAAAGGAGATTTTTTTGCAGCCAGTCGCTGCAATCACGTTGACTGGCTGCAAACTTGAATAGTCTACAAATCCCACTTACGGTTCAAATAGGTCAAGGCTAAAGTTAATATAACATTCAAGAGAAATGCATATCTGATCAAAACTCCAATCAATATCCAATATCGGTACCAATATGGAAATAGTCTCCGAGATTTTAAGACATATAAGCACCGGGGACAACTCGCCTCCCACATTTACACTTCAAACTTTAGATTTCACATCTACAGTTCTAAGTCACATATGTGAACAAGAGTTAGGTAAACATATAGGCAGTAGGGAGAACTCCATCCCACATATAGTTAGGTAAACATATAGACAGTAGGGAGAACTCCATCCCACATCATTTCAGAAAACAATGTTCACATGTAAACTTCAGAGTTCACATCTACATTCAATTGTACACTTGAAAGCATTGTTTCAAGGACCAGTTCAAATTGCCAATTCATATGTCTCAACCGTTGAATTCTTTTAGGGATTCTTTGTGTTAGTTATATTCTTGGCCTTCTGCTATAGCACAAATAAAAGTGCAACTTTAGTTTTGAGGGTGCATCACATGAAAGATATCATAGGCACATGTATAAGGAGGAAGCTGAAAATCGATATGTCGCAGGACTCAAACACTAAAGGATTTGATAGGGGCCATAGTTCCGTGGTGCAAGCTTTTCCTTATGATTTAGAGTCCTTTCCTATTTTACCAAGCATGCAAGATGAGTTTGCTGCTGAATCTTGAGGTTAACAATTCGATCTTTTCTCGTTTTCTGAAAATCGCTGAAGCACAAATTGCTGCTGGCTGTGGCTTCATGGATCAGATCTTTGCTGGAAAATCACTGCTTGCATGCAGGAAAGATCACTGTTTTTCAGGTGAAGGCTTACAAAAGAGTTGCTGCTTGTTTTTACAGATCGTCTTCACAACAGTTCCCTGCTGATTGAACTGTTTGATAGGGCATTGTTCATAAAGTATCTGCAGGAACAGCTTGACATATCGCTGAATCATCTGCTTACGCCTACACAAACCAAGTTGTTTATCTGTCAACAAAATCTACCTACAAAACCAATGCACACATCAAAACTAGGCACATTTTCTCATACTATTCTGAAGGTTGAATTTATAAACTTCTTACAAATAACAAATTTAATGTCAAACTTGGAACTCTAGTGAGTTAGAAATTCTGTAAAATGATCAAGCATGGAGTGTACAAGAGGCAAGAATGTACAAGCACTCAAAAAAGCTAGAAAACTATGACAAAGGCTAAGAGGTAACTTTGTATTGTCATTGGGAAGCAATGAGTGAATAGCTTACATTAGACTCATCAATAGCATATTTCAATTCATCCATATCGTTTGTCAAAAAGTTGATTTGACAAAAGATGGCTAGTCTCACGAGTCGGTGTTACCTAAGTCCAAGCAAGCTTGACGGTTCTAATTACAGTTTAGGAAGATTCAAGATGCAAAATATCCTATGGACAAGGATTTTTGGGAGATAATCACTTTAAATGAACGAGATTGAAAAGTGTTTATCAAGAAGTCACAAAGAGCAGATCATATTATCAATCTATCAGTCAACGATAACATAATCCCACATATCAAAGATGCTACTAGTCCTGAAGAAGCTGGGACATACTTAAGAGTATGTACGAGACGATAAATCAATCTTGGATTCTATTTTGACTAATAAGTTACATACCTTGAAGATGAATTCAGAGTCAATTACAGACTGTATGACCAGAGTTAAGAATTTCGAAGATCAACTCACAGCCAAAGGAAACAGTGTACCAAACAATCTTGTTGTTCCTATCATAGTTAATAGTTTGCCTTTAGTCTATCAAAATTTTGTGATGATCTTGTCTTTTAGAGAGAGAAAACCTACTTATGAAGAGTTATATGGGCTACTTCATGAAGAAATGAGAAGGCAAAATTTGATGACATGAGATGACTTCAAGGAGTAAGGGCTCTTCATCAAAAAGCAGTTGAAGGTAAAGGAGGCAAGAAGAATCAAGGTGGTTGGCAAAGGCAAGAAGTCATGGAGGATGCAGAGAAAGGCAATGATTTCAGGTCTACACCCAAACGATACGGCAAATGCAATTACTGTGGGAAGTATGGTCACTTTGCTTTTAAGTGCAGGAAGAAAAAGTTTGCTCAGGAAAAGAAGAAATAATCTGGTAAATTCATTGAGGATTAATAAAAATAATATTAAGTAGGGATGTCATATTTGACAAAGATAGTATATAGTAGATCGAAGAGAATAAAGAAGTGATTTCTCTAGAATCGTCTAAGATTCCATTTCTAGACGACATAATTGAAGAGGAGGAACCTGATGTAGCTGCGCATGAGTCAATGCAAGCAAAAAATTTTTACTCAACTTCGTGTTCAAATGCAAGAAGATCATGGAAAAAGGAAAGAACGGTCAAAGTTTTTTGATACTTATTCTTCATCTATATCATTAAAAAGGAAACTTCCAAGATGGTATTATGAAACTATCAAGGTCAAATCATTGATGAGGGTGAATCAAGTAGGCAACGTGATAAAAGATCAACCTGATTTAGTAAGCAACATGAAAGTAATGATACACATTATGATTTAGTAAGGAAGTATGGAAGTCGACCATGGATGAGGAGTATGGAAAGACATGGGATCTTTTGAAGGTACCGTTAGGTAAAAGACCAATCAACTGCTGAAGATTTTGAAAATCCAAGAACAAATTTTGAAAATCCAAGTGCAGCAGTGCGATTGTGAGGAGAGCGATGGAGAGGCAGGGCCTATGTGCATTATAAAAACAAAGACAACGTAGGCGCTACGATCACTAATCATCTGCAAATCGAAAGTGGAGCACAAAATCTTTGCGTAGCAGTACCAACAGAGGCATATTCACCATTGTCAACGGCCTGGCCTGTTACATCCCCCATCCACTGCAAACCGCCAGGTGCCGATTACCCAGTAGGAACCGAACGGTCCAGTCAACGTTCAGCTTCAAGTTGGGTTTGGGACTGAAGGGAGTTGGGTCCCTAACATTCCCTCCCCCATAAAAGATTCCTCTTCTAAAGAAAGAAATCTGGGACAGAGTGTGTTATGTATCCACAACGGCACAAAATTGGGCAAGAAGTTGACAAGGAAGATATGGTTGGTTTGAGGATAGTTTCAAAGAGGTACATATGTGGGGAGGGGACACCAATGAGATCACTAAGATTAGAGTGAGGATGGTTTGTTTCAAAGGTCAACTACAAGAATACCATGCCCTCAGGGTTGATGTGGTGAAAGTCAATATGGGGCATCTACACCTAAGCTCCAGTAGCTTGCTGCTTGCCAATAGAATTCTTAGTTAGGATGGTACAACCTTTCTATGTGAAAGGAACGGGAGAACTTTTTCACTCATTCACACAAAAAGAAGGAACATGTTGAATCCTAACATCAAGGAGAAGCTGGTTTTTATCCATGTCAACGCAAGGTTGCTTACAAAAATAAAAAGTCGTGATGTCCAAAAGTTGAAACTCAAACTGCAAAACCTAGAAGTGACAGGCATGAGGAATGATAAACTGTTTTTCATTGTAAGTGGGGGGTAGGATTGGATTTGTGAGGCATGGCTCCTGGCCTCATAATGATATTGCCATGGATTTGGACAAGGATTTGGACCTCCACTTGAAGAATTACAAGACCTAGCTATGGAGTATCTTAACTCAGATGCTAGATCAACTATGAAAGCTTGAGAAAACTTGGCTATGGAAATATCACACACAAGGAGAATTGCATGAGCATCTCACAAACTCAAAAGTCTCAAGAAGAAATGAATTGCTAGAGAGAGAGGAGGGCGTGGGTCCTCCAAATCCCTTGTGAGGCAAGCACCTCCTTTACATGCATGGAAAGTCTAGGTGTCAACCATGGGAGTGAGCTACTTGGCCAAGTGGGCCACTTGCACTAATTTACATAACTTAACAAAAGGGGGGGTCATGCATTTAATTAAAACATGCCCCATGAGTTATGTACAACTTAACTAATGCTTAGCCAAAAGGGGTAAAATAGGCATTACTTTTCATCACCCCCCCTTAATGGCAATTTTATTCAAACTGACACCCAACAAAGTTCTGAACTTTTCAAACTTATTTTTACTAAGTGGTTTAGTAAAAATATCAGCTGTCTGGTCGTTGGTGTCGCAATAAACTAGCTCGATCTCCCCACTGTGCACTTTCTCTCGTATAAAATGCTGGTCCACCTCTATATGTTTTGTCCGTGCATGATAGACTGGATTCCTTGCAAGCTGAATGCAGCTTTGGTTATCACAATGTAACAATGTAGGTCTTACTTGAGCAATCTGCATGTCCTCAAGTAGACGGCGTAACCAAATGGCTTCACAGGCGGACCTCGTAGTCGCCCTGTACTCAGCTTCGGTAGACGATAGAGCAATAGTAGGCTGCTTCTTACTGCACCACGATATAGCCCCTGAACCTAGGCTGAAGCAATAGCCTGTCGTCGATCTCCGATCGTCTCTATCACCTGCCCAATCAGAATCTGAATAGCCTTCCAGCTGAAGGTTCCCGTCATCCGTGTATCCAATCCCATAAGTCACTGTCCCTCTCACATATCGTAGGATCCGCTTGGCTGCCTTCCAATGTGCTTCGGTAGGCTTACACATGTATTGACTTGCGATTCCAACCGCATAAGCAATATCTGGCCTGGTGGTAGTAAGGTAAATCAGGCTGCCCACTAACTGACGATAGAGCGTCTCATCTGCAAATGCTGGACCATCATCTTTTGATGGCTTGTTGCTTGCATCCATGGGTGTGCTGATTGGTTTGCTTTCTTGCATGTTAAACTTCTTCAATAATTTCTGTGCATACTTTGCCTGTGAGATAAAAAGACAACGCTTTCCTTTCCAAACTTCAACTCCTAGGCAATAGTGTAGCAAACCCAAATCTTTCATTTCAAACTCATTAGAAAGATTCTTCTTAACACAAGCAATAAGCTTCTTATTGCTTCCTGTGATGAGTAGATCATCCACATAGAGCACAACAACCACAAAGTCTTCTCCTTCCCTGAAGACATAAAGATTGCAATCAGACTTACTCTTCTCAAACCCTTGCCTTGCAAAGTACTCATCAATTCGGCTATACCAAGCCCTTGGCGCCTGTTTGAGCCCATACAAGGCTTTCCTAAGCCTGCAAACCAGATTCTCCTTGCCTGTTATTTCAAATCCCTGCGGTTGTTCCATGTAAACCTCCTCCTGTAGGTGCCCATTAAGAAAGGCACTCTTGACATCCATTTGATGGACATCCCAATCAAAATATGAGGCTATAGCCAAAACGGTCCTGATAGATGTCATTTTAGCAACAGGTGCGAATGTCTCATCATAGTCTAGCCCCTCTTGCTGAGCATAGCCTTTCGCCACCAACCTTGCCTTGTACTTGTCCACTGTTCCATTGGCATGAAACTTGGTCTTATAGACCCACTTGCAACCTATTGGTTGCTTCCCTTCTGGCAATGTAGTGAGCTCCCATGTGTCATTCTTGACAATGGAGTCGTACTCCTCCTGCATGGCATGTTGCCATACCTTTTCTCTCACGGCTTCGTGAAAGAATTGTGGCTCATCTGCATTCAGAATAGTGGACATAAGAGCAAAGTTAGTCTCTTGTCTCTCATGAGACCTAAGAGATCTTCTGACACCCTGTTCACTGCTCTCTCCTTCTTCAATCATTTGACCTTCTTTGATTGTTTCCCAATACCCCCTAGGTAGCTTCTTCCTAGCAGTAGGTGATGTGGATGGTGACCACGTATCCCATGGTACTGTTTTAGTCTTCCGTTTGTCCCCAACTTCTGCTTCTGGTACTTGGCCAAAAAGAGGTCTCGAACTAGTAGGTTCGATTTCCTGTTGTTGCTCCTGCACTTGAGGCTTACGGGACTCTTGACTAGGATCCTCATCCGTGGAATCAATCAAGGGTATGAACTCAGTAATTCCTTCCTTCTCCTGCTCCTGTATCTTGGGTGCATGCTCTTCATCAAAGATGACATCTCGACTTAGGATCTTCCTCCTGTTTTCGAGATCATATAGCACATAAGCTTTCTCACCTTCACTATACCCAAGAAAGACACACTTTACGGATTTTGCATCAAGTTTCTTCCGCAAGTCCTTTGGTATATGTGCATATGTTGTACACCCAAATACTCGAAGGCTGCCCACTTTGGGCTTCTTGCCACTATATGCCTCTTCTGGCGTGATTCCTTCAACTGCTTTGGTTGGACTTCTATTCAATAGAAAAACAGCAGTTGCTACCGCTTCTGCCCAAAAGGAATTTGGCAACCCCTTTGCCTTGAGCATGCTCCTCGCACACTCAACTATAGACCTGTTTTTCCGCTCAGCCACGCCGTTTTGCTGCGGTGTATGTGGAGCAGTAAACTGTCTCTTTATCCCACATGCTTTGCAAAGATCTTTGAACTCATCAGAAATATACTCACCACCCTTATCTGACCTGAGAGTCTTTAACCTCTTTCCTGTGTGGTTTTCCACCATAGCTTTCCACTGTTTGAAGTATTTGAACGCTTCAGATTTCAGTTTCAGAAAATAGACCCATACCTTCCGAGAGAAATCATCTACGAAGGTCATGAGATAGTATGCCCCCCCTGCTGATTTGACCTGCATGGGACCACATAAATCTGAATGCACAAGTTCAAGAATGCCCTTGGCCCTGGTAGCTTTCTCCTTTGGAAACTTTTTCCTCTGTTGCTTCCCTAATGCACAAGCCTCACATGTATCTGAAGAAGACTTAATGCTAGGAAGATCTACTACCATTTTGTGCCTGTTCAAAACTTGCAAACTTTTGTAACTCAAATGACCATATCTCTCATGCCAAAGCTTGTCCCGATTAGTATCTCTTGCAGACAAGGCCTCTTGGCTAGGAATGGTTGTGAAAAGCTTGTAAAGACCTCCTTCTTGCATTCCCTTGGCTACCACTTTGAAGTTCTTCTCTTTGTCTTTTACCAAACATTTAGAATCATTAAACTCTACCACCATGTTCTGTTTGGTAATGGCACCAACAGATAACAAGTTCTTAGCTAACCCTGGTACATGCAACACACTTTTAATTTCCTTCACCTCACCTGATGATAGTTGTATTGCAACTGTACCTTTGCCCCTCACCATACGTGTAGAATTATCTCCAAGGCAAACATGCTGGCTATCTTCTGTCTCCTCATAGGTGCTGAACCAATCTCTATGAGGTGTCATGTGCTTTGAGGCTCCAGAATCAATGTACCATCCACCAAATGTGGATTCAGATGATAGGGCTGCGGTGAATAGCTCAAGCACACCAGATTGCTCCTCCTCTGCAACTTTGTCAACAAAGTGACTCTGCTGGTTCTTTCCCTTCTTCTGATCACTTTGCTTCTTCCTGCATTCAAAAGCAAAATGCCCATACTTACCACAATAGTTGCAGTTGCCCTTCCTCTTGGGTGTAGATGAGGAATTGGTGCTTGACTCCTCTCCAACCTGTAACTTGGACACCTGCTGCTCCAAGCTTTGCTTTGAGTTCTTCTTTTTGCCTTTGCCTTTCTTCTGAAAGTTTTGCTTCTTCTTAGAAGCAAATGCAAGCTCTGGATTATCTTCCCTTTCAGAAAGATTCTTCCTTCTCATCTCCTCCTGTAAAAGAAGACCACATAACTCCCCAAAGGTTGGGAGTTTCTCCCTAGCAGAAAGGGACATCACATAGTCTTGATAGTTGAATGACAAGCTGTTCAAGACTATGGGAACAATACTCCTGTCACTTACTTTCTCTCCAACTGAAGCAAGCTGATCCAATAGGTCCTTGACCTTTGTAATATGATCACCAATTGTTGCACCTGCTTCCATCTTGAGAGTATGTAACCTGTTTTGCAAATACACCAGCTTGGCTGAATCCACTGTTTCAAACATAGACTTCAGAATTGTCCAAGCATCAGCTGCATCCCTTGCATTGCAAATGTGAGGAATAATATTGTCCTTGACAGAAAGATTGATTATCCTATGAGCTTTATGTCTCCTGTTCATGTAGTCCTTCAATTCAGGATCAGATGTTGGTACAGGTTCTGTACCTGTCATGACCTCCCAGCAATTCTTATCCATCAAGATATTGGCTATCTTGAACTTCCACACTCTGTAGTTTGTGCCATCTAGTTTGCTAGATTCACCCAGCAAACTCTCCCCAAGACTTGCCATGCTAAAATCTGTGCTTAAAACAGAAGCTCAACTTGAAAGAGATCAGAAAAGAACAGCTTCCAGCAACAAGGGTTTAACCCCAAACTAGGGTATGTAGCCACTTCAAGGCAACCCTTCAGCTCCTGCTTTTGTCTTTGCCACTTGGTGTGGCCTCACTAGCACAAGCACTAGGCTCCATTGGAACAGAAACCAGAAGCCCCTACAGAAAGTGCGCCCTACTTTTGTGTAAGCTCCTCCAGAAAAACTCTCCAAAACTTAGCCAGATTTAGAAAGTTTTTGGATCATCCCACTCCCCTTGCCAATAGCTCACCAACAGTGCAAGACTCCACCTGATCTGACACCTGTAGATTAAATGCTCCCTCTTTCAAGATTAAGGTGCTTGTAGAAGATAAGAATCTTCTCAAGAATCTAAGCACTGAAGTTTCTCTCACTCTCAGACTCACAGGCTAGACAACCTGCTCTGATACCATGAAGAATTACAAGACCTAGCTATGGAGTATCTTAACTCAGATGCTAGATCAACTATGAAAGCTTGAGAAAACTTGGCTATGGAAATATCACACACAAGGAGAATTGCATGAGCATCTCACAAACTCAAAAGTCTCAAGAAGAAATGAATTGCTAGAGAGAGAGGAGGGCGTGGGTCCTCCAAATCCCTTGTGAGGCAAGCACCTCCTTTACATGCATGGAAAGTCTAGGTGTCAACCATGGGAGTGAGCTACTTGGCCAAGTGGGCCACTTGCACTAATTTACATAACTTAACAAAAGGGGGGGTCATGCATTTAATTAAAACATGCCCCATGAGTTATGTACAACTTAACTAATGCTTAGCCAAAAGGGGTAAAATAGGCATTACTTTTCAACAACACTTGGTTCGAAAAGTTTTAAGTCTCATAGCGACTCTTCAATGCAGTCTTAGTTGCAACAAAAATCTGTGCCATCGAATTTGTCTTTCAATATAAGATCAAGCACATTAGAAGTGCTTGCCGTATTCATTGATCAATCCAATAACTTAGTAGATTTCCCCTGCTTAGGATTATTGAGTCCTCAGTCAAGCATAGAGCAAAGCTAGTGATCAAAAGAGCATTGAAATTTTTTACCAATGTCGATTCAGTAAGCAACACCGATGGGAACTGAGAAAGAAGAAACAAAACTATATCTATTGATGAAATTATCTTTACAATCTACGACCTCGGGACAAGCCATCAAAAATTTCTATTCCAAACTTTTTAACTCTTTAGTCACAAGGCTCACTTAAATAGACATCTTGCATGATGGTACAACCACATGAATGCAAAGATTTGAGGTTTAATGATATTCCACCAATTACACCAGACCCAAAAAAGCAGAAAATCATTGAACTGTGAAAAAACCAAGTATTGAAGCATTCAGTTACCAACCTGCTGCAGATTGACGGGCTGAAAATCCATAGTATTCGGCAAGTCTGGGCATTGCTTCTCACCCCTGAACACATCCTTCTAAAGTTTCATTCTAATCTCATATAAGGGAAGGGCACCTTCTGCAAGTTGATCCACTCCGTTTCACTATAACTGCTATTAGAGCTTCTGGGTTTAGGGTTCAAGTATTGCACAGTTAAACCATGAATTGGGTTGCGTTACTTTGCTTCTAATCACAATCAGAAAATTCCTCATCAATCTGATAGTCACAACTACTCCTTTCAGTGCTGCCTCTAGAAAAATCTACATCATCATCGCTGAAATCTGAACCAGATTCGGAAGTTGAATCAAACTGATCGGAATCTGAGATGACCTGATCATCTTTTGGGTCAGGGGGAACATGGATAGCTCTAAGATCCTCCCTTGTAGAAATCCGTGCCAACTCACTCGTCAAAAAATTATTGTGAGGCGGTCCTCTTACAGAGTCTTCAAGTGACCATAGATGTGCTGTGTCGTCTGCATCGACCATGGCAAGGTGGGATCCCAAATCCCCCCAAGAAAAGCAGATATCAGCACACTTCTGAAGCTTCGGGTTTTCGCTCATTACTATTGTGTGCAGCTGCTTTTGTCTTGCCATTTCTAAAACCTCTACAAAACGAGTATCGTGCGAAACCAGCCAAACGCAATTGATCCCTTGCTGAACAAACTGAATCATATGCTTTTGCAATGCAATGGCAGCTGCTTGTGGCTTGTTCGACACTGCCATTACAGGCATTCCAGCCCTCTGCAGCTCTGCGGCGAGGCCATAACCCTTATCTGGCACTGAAATGACCTTAGCGACATCTTTATAACGCTTTTCCTTCTTTTCCATCTGAGACCTAATCAGGGAATTGCGTTTGCCCCTTTTCTTCATGGAGCCAAGTTGAACCAGCCGCCGCTCGCGCTCTTTCTCATGCATTTGCTTGAAGTGCTTCTGCAACGCATAATTGCTTCTATATCTCCGGCCACAGTAATCACAGAGGTAAACCTCTTCTTCTTTCGCCTCTTCTATCCCTTTTGCCCTCATTTCTTCCACCAGCTCCTGGTGCCGCCGATGCTCCTGTGACCACGACGGCAAATGCTTCAACGAATGCTTACTTGCATAAACCACAACAGCGACTAGGGATCCAAACCTCGCTGCCATGTATTTCAGGCGCTTGGCAGCCTTTACTGGAGGAATGGCCAGAGGGGGTTTGCAGTCCATATCCCAGAAAACCCCAACACTCCTGGCGCCATGCTTCTCAAGAATAGTGGGAGCTGCAGACGCACTGTCGCTTGATCCATATCTGCAAATATGGATGAAGAATTGCGGCATGGCAGTTACGATCCACTGCTGCCGTTGCTGCTGCTGCTTAAGGAGGTTCCTGACCGCCATAGCTAAACCCTAATAGGCCATGAATCCTTCCTTAGCGATCCTTCATATAATCTTTGGCCTTGGCTTAAGGCAAAGGCAATAGATGGTGTTTAGGTCAATGCTGTTTAGGTGTTTAGGCCTTTACCTTATTTGCAAGTCATTTATGCATGGATGAGTTGTAGGGCTGCGCGCAATCATTCAGTCAACCAATCATGCATTTAGAAGCGCTTCTTTGGGAGAGAAAGTAAATCCTGCTCTTATTATTAAAGGATGAGAAAACCCATCATTGTACAAATGGCAAAAAGTAATTAAGCTAAAAAGTCTAATAAAACATAAAATGTTAAAATAATTGCTCAAAACCTACCACTTGATATAAGTCATTAACTAGAATAGTATTACCAATAGGTATTGCCGTTGAGAAAGCTTTGAAGTGTGAAAGTACTGTACTTTAGGACCATAAATGGATCTACAAAAGATCCACAAGAGTGATTGGATACTTGCTTAATAATCTATTAAAAAACTAGACACAAAAAAGTTGATCTAGATTGGCAATTTGACAAACAACAAGCACTAACAATCAAAAGCATTGATAAACATTGAAATCCGAGCCCACACGTGTGTACTACAGGCTGTAGTACGGCCTTCAACCTGAGAAACAAGTAGAAATTGATTTGGTTTCAGTTGGATCACAAAATCTCAATGTACATAGTGAACTAGCTTGAAATTGGCAATGAGCTCCAAAATTTTTCTATTTTCTCACTATGGGAGCTTGGAAGACATAGCAAATTCGACTTTCTTCTTGAAGTTAGGTGGATTTCCAGCATGTAATAAGGAAGTTAACTCACTCTTCTTGACCTAAAATGAAACCCTAGTCTATTTCCTAAAGTCATGCTTGGTAGATAGCTAGTTGGTCAAATTTTCACCTTAAATCTAGGATTTAGGTCCTATAAACTAGGAATCACTACCAAAATGACATGACCAGCTCTATAGACTTGACCTTACCTACATTAGGAGTGGATTGCCACGTGGCATCTTGGACTCACATGTGTGGAATCCAGTTATGTACAAAATTTACATTATACTACATGGTTTTTTATCAAGCTAGATTTGCCAATTTTTGGCAATTCTTCACACTCCTCAAATTTAGCTTGATCTATTTACAACTCTCTTGATAGATGAATGAAAGCTTTTAGAAGTGTCTAAAAAATCCAGCCACAAACAAGGAACTTTCGAGATTCCAATAGAGAATGATGTCCATGAAGGATCTTTCGCCACCTCTTAGAGGATCCCTTACAAGATGTTCCATAAATGTGTCTCTATACATGTATCACACTTCAAAACTAAACATCATGCCAAGCCATGGATTCCAAGGCATTTTGTGCACTTGAAGATACATCAATAAAACTACTAAGTGCATACATAATGTTGCCAAAGACAACTTGCCTTGCTTGATCCATATGATTGAGCCTAGATGGCTACATCTTGATACTCATGGTTTTTCTTGGAGTCCTCGGGTCTTGAGCTTGCTCCTCCACTTGACTTGACTCCAAACCATCGATGAATTGAATAAGGTGTTGATCCAAAGGTGCTTCTTCAAGTTTATAAATTTTCCACTCTTGAAAGATCAAATTTCCACCATTGACAAATTCTTTGGTTGAAAACAAGTAGATTCTACAATCTCTACTTGAAGAGCAAAACACTACCATTATTCCTATCATTGAAATAAGATAATCTTTGGTCCTTACATTGGAATGATCATGCACAAAGCATGTGGATCCAAATATTTCCAATACAAATGATGTTTCATCTTCTATGACTCTATTCGAACTATTACAAAAATAGTTATCCAATGAAATTGTTTTATCAACAACAGATGTAGCATCTAATTTCATTGTCCTGTCATAAAAAGTACTAAACACCATAGATCTTAAAGGTAAGAAACAAGTCACCTCATGTCTACTAATACTTTTCAAAATGTGTTCAAAGATAGTAGACTCTCCAATGCTCACCACCCTTGCAAGATGCACACTTGAATGGACAATTTGCATGCAATTTGATGACTTGACCATTGTCATTGAGGACTCCCTTGGAACTCTCATGCTTTGAGGCTGATCCTCAAGATCTTCCTCCTTTTGATGCTCCTCCTCAATGCAAGCAAGATCACACTTTGCCAAGATCTCCTCCTTTTCCAAGCTCATTTTTTCAAAAGCAACATTAGCTTCCAACTTAAACAATCTTCCATGTTTAAATCCCTTTGCAATGCAAACATCATTCTTCAATATGAAATAAACACCATGCTTAAAGTGGACATCCAAACCACTTTCTAAGAGTAGACCAACACTAAGCATATTCTTGGTGATTGATGGTACATAAAGGACATTTTCTAGATCCATGCATTTTGAGGATTCTAGACACAAAGAGATGGTGCCAACACCATCTATCCTACACTCTTCATCATTTGCAGTAAAGACAAGCCTTTTAGCAGCATTGAAAGAGTGTAAGGTTGAGAAAAAGTCCTTTTCACAAGATATGTGGGAGCTAGCCCCACTGTCGATCCACCAATTGTCTTTTGAATTACTATTGCTTGTTGGTGAGGATGTAGATGCCATCAAGAATACATCTACTTCATCCTCCTCCTCCTCCTTTGCAAGGTTTCCTTGTTTGTCCTCATCCACTTGTGCTCTTAGCCTCTTGTAGCATTCAGATGCATA
The DNA here is from genome assembly GCA_029204225.1 of Diphasiastrum complanatum. Classification (NCBI taxonomy): domain Eukaryota; kingdom Viridiplantae; phylum Streptophyta; class Lycopodiopsida; order Lycopodiales; family Lycopodiaceae; genus Diphasiastrum; species Diphasiastrum complanatum. The sequence continues at coordinate 17,629 of MU833015.1, read as the reverse complement.
ATGCCCCTTCTTTCCACAAAAGAAGCATTTCTGCTTTGACTTGTCCTTTGAGCTTGATGCATCATCCTCTTCTTTGGCCTCCTTTGGATGCTTCTTCTTTTCATTGGTCTTCTTTTTGCCCTTGAATGAGAAATTGGCTTTCTCATCACCATCCTGCAAAGACAAGGAACTCATCCTAGATTTTGCATGGAGCATCCTACACTCTTCAGCCACTAATACACTGTGAAGTTTTTCTATAGTTGGCAAAGTGTCTTGGATGGCAAAGGACCAAATTTGCAAAGTCATCTCCTAGACCATTAAGAACAATTTGTACAAGCTCTCCATCATGAATCTTCTCTCCAATGGAAGCCAACTCCCTATTTAGAGACTTGATTCTGAGTACATAATCATGTGCACTCTCCTCACTTCTTTTCATGGTTTGCAAAATCTAACTTCGAAGCATAAGAACCCTCGAATTATTACTAGATTCATAGATTTATTTTAAAGACTCCCAAGCCTCTTTAACACAAGTACATGTTGATACTTCTCTCAACAAATCATTGCTCACATTCGTCTTCACACAATGAAGTGCAAGCCTAGATCTCTTCTTGTATCTAGCTAACTCTTGTGCACCTAGAGGTTCATCTTCATCTTCAATTAGAAACTCATAAAAGTCTTGGAGAACCAAGAGTGACTCCATCCTAACCTTCCAAATAGCATAATTTGTAGAATTCAATCTCTCACTAGCTTCTAGAAGGTATGCTATAGCAGATCCCATCTTACTAGTGACTTCTACAAACAAAAAATAGATTTGATTGAACTTGAAACTCACAAAGGTCTCACACTTGTAGTGTTTCACTCAAATTTGATTTTTAATCCAACAAATGGACTTATAATCACAATTCTATTACTCTCTCACAAAGCTGGAATGAAGATAAGATGAAGTGAAAACTACTTTCAAACAAATCTTGCCAAGAAATGGATTTGATTGTCTCTAGAAGCTCACCAAGGTCTCTCTCTTGTAGTGTTTCACTCAAATTAGATTTCTAATCCAACAAATGACTTATAATCTTGTTCAGAATTGATCAGCCAAACTAGTATTCAGTGTAATGGACCCCCCAAATTCACCTATAAGTTGGCTGAATTCGATTCATTCCTCACTTGTGCTAGCGAAGCTCTTGCCAATTTTTCTAGCGACCAAAGTCTTCAAAACTTTTTGTACTGTTTTCTGTATACTCTTGTGCCTAATACTTTCCGTTTCTTTCCATCATGTCTTCCACCGATACCTCTCAGTCGTTGCGTTATACAGTCCATCATAATGTCCCATCTGCAACGGATATCATGATCCTTCCTAGCACAAGCATGGTTACTTAGTGGATGACCCTTGCGGAGCCTCTGCTTACTACAATGGGTATTCATGAGAGAGCCTTCTCAGGGAGAATAAACATGGATTTTATCACTCTTGCCTTCAGTACTTGGAAGGAGGAGAAATCGAAGTTTTATATTACTTTTCAGGGAGCCACACGCAAGGTGCGCGTGACTAAGACTGCCCTTGCTGCCATAGGGATAGCATCTGGTACCCAAGTCTCACCAAACCATAAGCAAGCCAAACAGGCTATTAAGCCTTATATTGATGTTACAAATGATCTGCACTGGACTAATGATGGCTACCTTCTAGAATCCATTACTGATTCTACCATTCATGCCGCTGTTTAGCTCTTGAACAATTTCCTAATGGTTGGCAACCTCAGGAAAGAGCGTATTACTTCTCAGATTTTGCATAGGATAGTTGATTCTCATGCCAAGATAGCCAAGGCGCCTCTGAAACCATATAACTGGTTCAAGACTATTTTTGGAGAACTCAAACGAGCCATTAAGAGCAATACCAAGCAACAATTTGATACTGGCCCTTTGTTGTCACTCCTAGCAGCCTCCCACCTTGAAAATAGAATCCATGGGTTTCATATGGATTTCTTGCTTTCTATTTATGAAGAAGCACCAGCCGAGTCATCTCAACAGACATCCAGCTCACATAGTCGACGTCGTCCACGCAGCGAGATCGTCATTCCTGACTCGCCTTCCGCATCACGACATCGTACTAGGCAAACATCCTCAGCTATGCTTCCACCCCCTGCTACTATTCGCACTAAACTACTTATTCCCCCCGCCTCTGATGCTTCCCTCACCTCTGCTTCCTCTCACAGACAGTTTGTGACCATTGGGGCTACCATTCCCATCACAACTGCCCAGGCCACCTCACCCCCACACATAGAAGCTGTTTCACCAAACATCCAATATTTCATGAATATGTTCGATGATTCCGACCCCCTTGGGGCCTCAGAAGTTTTTGTCATGCCCCAGAGTCCTGCGCTCTTTGAACTCCAATCCCCTGGAAGAGGATTCGAACAGTTCCATGATACTCCTACTAGTTTTGACGACTCTTTTTTGATTAACCAGCAACCTCAAGTTGAAGCCAAACCAGCCACACTTCGGGTCAGACAAGCTTCAAATCACCAAAGCAGTTCGATGCCATAGTGCCTAAGGGCTATGAAGAAGAAGACCTCTTTGAAGAAGAAGAGTTATCAGCACCTGCTCCACGCCAACCAGGGACAGTACCACCAGGTCCTTCTGCTGCTACCACCTCCACAACAGTAGATTCTGGTGATGCTCTCGGTTTGGTCTCAAGCCTTGCGCAAGTGATCCAGTCTATGCTAGATAAGAAAAAAGAAATGGAGCAGCGAATCTCAGATATGGGATCTGAAAATACACTCATCAGCCAGAAAGTCATTCAGCTGGACAAAGAGTTGAAGAAGCAGTATGAAGCTAAATCTGAAGCTGAGAAGAAGACGACACAACAATTGGCTGATCGCCTAGAAGAGTATGTCAGCTCACTGTAGAATGTGCTCACAACCGCCCAAGATCAGGTGGACAAGGCCGTGCAGGATGCAAGGCAACAATGCAGCTGCTCCAGGGTCAACTGCAGATGGCCGAACAAGATCACATACGTCTCCAAGGTGAATTGGATGCGACCACCCTTGAGTGTGATGCGTATCTACAGACACAAATAACTAATCATCTGGTAACTCCGACGGAGATCTTGTATTTGTTTAAAAAGGTTGAAACCTACAAAGTAGCTCTTCAAGGATTCCAGAGCCGCTTTGACAGATTCAAAGGTACAGCTTCAACTGAGTTGGCAAAGGCTAGATTGAACATCAATTTGGTTGAATGCCAATTTTGAGCTAAGCACAATGTTGCTAGCCGATGTCCAGAAGTCCGCTAGTAAGCGAGACAACTATATATACTTCATGAGAGAGATAGTTCCTCTCACGTCGACGCGCTGTGTGGTCTGTCACAACAACACTCAAGAAATTTACTGTTAATATAGTAGATGTTATGCAGATGATTTTCTTAAATGTTATTGAATGCTTTGTTGTCTGATTGATATATGTTCGTAAGCAATTGTTTTTATTCTTATTCCACATATTGGTTTCATCTTGTTGAATGCACAAACTAATTCTAAAGTAGATCAGCAATGTATGTCCATGCTTTGGAGGATTGTAGATCTATCATAGATGGTAGTAGGCCATCAGACGAAATCAAACTCACATCAGGGCTTCAATTTATCATTAGTGGTATCAGAGCGTTTGACATTCTGGATACCAAATCTGTTGTCATCAGTGGTATCAGAGCCTCAGGCTCATATCCGAGAGCTGATATAGCTTAAGGGCTACCAAATCCAGGAGACAAGCATTCAAAACAAAAAACCTAAAAAAAAAAAGATTGAAGAATAATTCACAAAAATGACATCAATAAGCAGCATGCAGTCGAAGATCTGCACAATTCTCGACTTAGTAGGGTCCAACTTCCTAGCATGGAAGGTGAAGACCTCTCTCATACTAAAGGGAGAAGGGCTATTTCCCTGGGTAGATTGCACCGAAGAAATGCCTACAACCAACGGGAAAGAGCTACGAGAATGGAGAGAAAATAACGACAAGATAGTAGCCCTATTGTCGTCATCCATTGAAGATAGCCTAACTCTTGACCTCATGATACTCTCCAATGCAAGAGAGATGTGTGATACATTGTTTACGAGATTTTAGACAAAATCACACAGCCAGATAATGCTTCTTGAAAATCAGCTGACAAACCTGCGATGGGATGGCAGAGACCTCACCTCTTTTATCAGAAAGATGAAGGATATGTTCCTTTCATTACACAACGCTGAAACAAAGAATGTAGTATCAACAGAGAATTAGCTCACCTACCTATTACGAGCTTTACCAAGACCTTTTCAGACAACTCAAACATTGCTTGCAAAGGATCCAGCTATGACACTCGAAAAGGCAGTGATCGAGATTCGAGAAGAAGTCGAAGCTCATGAGAACCTCGATCACAAGGACTCTTCAGACCAAGCTCGCTATAACAACAAAGAGAAGCCCAAGAAGCAGTCCAAGCCTAAGAGGGAGTCAGATCAAAGGCAAGTTCAAGATCAGCAAACAGAGGGAGCCAATAAAGGCAGATGGAAGAACAAAGAAAAGCCGAAGCAGAATGGCAACAAGAAAGTATGCATGAAATGCAAACGCAAAGGACATCCTGTCGATACGTGTTGGCTAAATCCGAAGATTGAGTGTATCCACTATTATAAGAAGGGTCATGCAGCTATGGACTGCTACCAGAACTCGAGGAACAAGTAGCCTCAAGGCAAATGGGGGAGAACAATAATAGTTCATCCTACGTCGAAGAGCTAGAAAGCTCGAAGATGGGCGAAGAAAGGTCGAACAATGGAAATTCGACAACCTATCTGTGTGCAAACGTGTGTGCAGCATCGACATCTGACACACAAGAGGTAATCCTTGATTTAGGAGCTATCTCACACTTCATTACATCAAGACGGATAATGTCTGACTTTCGGAGTGTAGATCCATCAAGCTTTCTAATTCTCGAAGACGGATCAAAACATCAAGTTAATGGTATTGATTCATTGTGGCTCAACACAAACGACAGAGACAGATGACTAGAAGTTGTTCTCTTCATACCCACACTACACAAGACTTGCTATCAATCACAAGAATAGCAGATGTTGGGATGCATGTGACGTTTTCGAACGAAACATGCAATGTCGTTGATGCCAACACCAATACGCTGATTACACAAGGTAGAAAAAAAGGCAACCTGTATCACTTGAGGGTACACCTACCGACAGATCAAGCACACCAAGCTCACGAATCTGTAGATGTTCTATGACACAGGAGACTATGTCACATGAACTCAATGGCATTGTATCAAGCAAGCCAACATGGAGCTATCACATGAGTAAGCATCATGAATGCAACTAGTTTGGCAACATGTGATGCATGCATGAAAGGGAGGATGTCCCGAACTCCTTTCACCAGAGACTCCTACAAAATAACAAAGATTCTGGAGCTGGTACATTCAGACATCTGTGGACCTTTCGAGGAATCCTTCACAGAAGGATCGCATACTACACACCACATCACAACAGTGTGGCTAAGAGAAATAACATGACACTCATGGAAGCCGCAAGGTGCATGATGGCCTACTCGAAGGCACCAAGAGTGCTATGGGCTAAAGCAGTAGCTACAGCTGCCTGTATCCAGAATAGGATAGGCAAATCAAGTGTTCCTCATATGACACCACACGAACTATGGTGGGGTAGAAAGCCCAATCTGACACATGTTCGCATTTTTGGATGTGCAGCTTATGCACACATTCTTGATAAGCTTCTAAAGAAGCTTGATGAGAAAGTCGAATTAGGATACCTTGTCGAATATGACAATCATTCGTCATACTACAGGATCTACATGCCAGAGACGAATCTAGTGAAGACTGTCATAGACGCAAGTTTGATGAGACCAAAGTAATGGTCAACAATGATTCTACCAGCTATGGCAAGAGACAACATTTTGTGGATCTTTTGGCTCATTTGCAAGTGAGAGCCTCTTGCTTCCTCCTTGGGATTTCCTTTGCTAGGTCTCATGTGCCGCGAATCCCCTTCCACCTTCCCTCGCAAATCCGCTCCCTGCGGCCTACCCCTCCCCCCCTTCCTCACTGCCCGCGGCTCTCCTCTCTCCTCCTCTCTTCCACCCTGCCTGCCTGCGCCTCCCTAATCCTGCACCTCATTTCTCATTTACGAATATTATTTGTGAATATTCTCTACGAATATTCCTAGAATAATCTTTTCCCTATCACCTCTCCTACGTGCCCAAAAGAAAAATATTTTGTCATAAATTGTAAATTTCTTACAGTTCTCACAATCTTCCACGAGCACTGAAATGTTTCAAGGACTTCAAAGTGTTATCAATCCCAATTTGTAAAATTTTTGTAAAGACCCCTATTCTAAGTTTCAATCAATTCATTTCTTTCTAGATCTTGAAAAATCCATAACTTTCTTGTTTGAGCTCAGATTCCAATGCTATAAAAACAAAAAGTGATCAGAACGACGAGCCTAACAGTACTAAGCTATTGAAATTTTGTAACTATTACTTTTCAATTAAGTTTTTCTTGCCAAATACCTTTTTTTTTTTTTTTTAAAGTTGAATCTTTGTATTTTATTACATATTGTCAAATCCTCATATTATCTCTGTTTATCTCTGTCTCAATGTGGAATTGAATGCTGTAAAAAGCAAAAGTGCTCAGTTTTATGTAAACTACAGCTTTTTATCAATTCTATTCTCACTCATCGTAGAACTCTGAGTTTTAATTGGGTGGAGAAGAGCATTTTACCAGCTTGTAAAATACCATTTTGAATAACTTTCAAACGGTGAATTCATAGTCCACAAGTCTTCATTAGCCATTAAATGGATTACCGGTATAGTGAAAACATTCATCTTCCATCTATTGGCAAAATGCAATATGAAAGCGCACTTTATGACCTTGTTTTTGATGGACAACCAAATTCAATCAGTATTGAAGAGTCGTTAACTAAATTGGAGGTCCACTTTCGTCCTCACCATTATTCAGAAGAGAATAAATTTTTTTGCTCCATTGTGCTTTCAAGGACAAGTTCTAGCATGGTGGGATACTCAAGCACATTCGAACACAAAGCTTTGGAGTCAATTCAAAATTGCTTGCATTGATAGTACTACCAAATTTTATGATAAAACATTCAAATCTCTCAAACAAACTAGTCTTGTACAACAATTTAATTAGCGATTCTTGGCATTGGTTTGATTGGGCAAGGGAGATAGAAGAACGTGAACGGAGAAGAGAGCAGGAATATTGCAGAACAGCTCTCCCATTCTAATCGGCTGCTAGGTGCAAAAATAGTATAATAGACAACTTATGCTAAATGTAATCATAGCTTCATTGTCACAACATGATCTTAAAAATGAATTCATACTCTAAAATAAGAGTACAGTCCATCGAAGAGATTAGAGATGGTTTGTGTGTGGTGCTACTGAAATCAGATTCAATGTGAAGTATAGTTATGAAATAAATGGAAGAGCAGTATGATATCGCGAGTTCCTCAAGCATCAAAGATGGCCATCGTCTGATCAGAAACTGAGGAGTCTTAGACGTCCGTGTTTTGATCAGAGTGAGTAAACAAGCACGATCAAACAACATTAAAAGTGCATTCAATCACAACATGCATTCATCTACGTTGTACACATATAAAAGCAAGCTGCTGTTATATTACACTGAAGCACAATACAAATAGCAATTACAACAAAAAATAACGGCGTAGTTGGGAGGCTAAAAAATGCATCTCATGGACGGAGCAATCCGTAATCTGTGCTTGGATGATCTATTTATAGACTTCATCCATGTATTAATTACATTGAATGCTTGTCACCTAATTAGAAAAGCCATTGTACTTGGAAGTATATGACTTCTGTGACAACTGTACACAGTATATATACGGTCAATAATTTAGCATCGTTGACACGGACAAGGACGTCGCTGGAAAATTTCTCGTTTATTTGAAATGACCTTCGGGATTTTCTCTCTCTTCATATTTTTCGCAAGAGGCCGAAGGTGCTTTAAAAAGGACGATGTCTTTAGAACAAGTTAACGCATGAAAATAGATGCCCTTTGGGGATTTTCTCACTCTTCACATTTTTCGCAAAGACTTGAAAGTGTGTTAAAAACAGTTAAGCTTTTGAACTATGCAAGTGTCGCATTTCGGAAAAATGCAAAAAAGTCGAAGTTGATGAAAACAGTGTATTTCTGCAGACTATTGAAAAAGCAATGTATTTCTATAGACTTGTTCTAAATGCAAGTTTTGTGGAAGTCGTTGAAGATCGCCAAGTCTTCAATGACTTCAAGTTATTAAACTTGACATCTGAACTTTGAAATTATGACAGGATTGGTTACCCTTTGCTGGAGATCAGCCGAAAGCCTGTTGTAAATGTTCTTCAAATAAATTGGCTACCTAAGTTTGTGATTCCTACAGGTATCAGACGAGTAGACATAGAACCAAAGTTGGTTTCACCTGACTCTAGATCAATGACCAATAAACATGCAGGAAGAATTATGAAATAGAAATTAGTCATTCACCAAGGAGACAACTGTGGGCTTAATTTCCAACAGTCCCCCTTGAGGTCACGGTTGGTGCCTTGGTATCTTCGTCAGGTTTAGCTTGTTGCTTGATCCTGGGAAGCGCTTTGGTGAAGATGTCTGCGACCATTTTTGTTGTGGAGCAGTATTGAAGGATCACTTGCCTTGAAAAAACTTTCTCCCGAATGAAATGATACTGGATTTCTATGTGTTTGGATTTGCCATGAAATCTGGAATTCAGTGACAGTGAAATACAGCTCAAGTTGTCACACAAAATGGTGGTAGTATTAAACTGAGTGTGATGTAAGTCGTGAAGTAATAACCTGATCCATACAACTTCTTTTGAAGCTTGACATGCTGCGATGTACTCTGTCTATGTCGATGATTTTTGCTTCCTTGAGTTCCATGAAATTGGTCCTCCTGCCAGATAGAAACAGAACCAGAAGGTAGATTTTCTGGTAGAGACTGTTCCTCCCCAATCCGAGTTGGAGTAGCCTCGCAGGACGAGTGGGTCGATAGCATTTTTATCGTAACATAAGATGTGATCTAAACTTCCCTAAATATATCTCATCACTCTCTTTAATGCTTTCCAATGAGAGATCCTAGGATTAGACATGAATTGACTTAACGTGCTAACAGTGTATGCTAAATCTGGTCTAGTACACAACATTGCATACATTAGAGATTCAATTAGTGAATGATGAGGGTACTTTGCTAAGTCGAGTACTTCACTATCAGTCTCAACACAAGAAGGTTTAGTCAATACTATACTTGGATCCATTGGAGTATCAATTGGTTTGCAATCAAACATATGAAACTTTTCTAAAATGCCTTTTAGATATGTCTGCTGGCTAAGATAGATCTTCTGAAGTCTATTTCTAGTAATGTGAATTCCTAGCAAAGAATGGACAGCTCCTAAATTAGTCATGTCAAATTCCTTTCACAAATCACTCTTAGTAGTGTGCAATAGAGAAGTGTCATTAGAAAGAATAAATGCATCATCTACGTAAAGAGCTATGTGAACTGAATTGGTGCCTATATGCTTTGAATAAACATTTTAGTCAGCTGAATTATTTGCAAATCCTAATTGAATGAGATAAGAGTTGATTCTATCGAACCATGATCTTGCGGCCTGTTTCAGACCATAGATTGCTTTGTGCATCTTGCACACTTTGTGCTCTTGGCCTTTGACTTCGAATCCTTTCGGTTGGAAGGTATGCATCTCCTCTTGAGAAATGTTGTCTTGACATCCATTTGGTGAATTGCGAGGTCTTTCGTGACTGCTAATGCAATCAGAGTCCTGATTGACTGCATCTTGACGACAGGACTGAAAAATTTCTTGATAATCCACTCCTTGGACTTGAGTGAATCCTTTAGCCACCAGTCGTGCTTTCCATTTTGCAATGGAACCACTAGAGTTGATCTTCTTCTTGAAGATCCACTTGTTGTTGATAACTCTCTTGTGAGTGGGGAAGTCTACCAACATCTAGGTCTGATTCGTCAAAAGTGAGCTATACTCGCTTTCCATAGCTTCTTGCCACTTCACAGCATCCTCCTTGGAGTTAATTACTTCGGCTAGGCTCTCTGATTCTTCTGATGAAGTCCAGAATGACTGAGGTGCATACCTCTTAGGAAATGTCCGAGTCCGTGAGGATATGCGGACATTGGGTTGACCAAGATGCGATGATGCTTCTTCTTGAATTTCTTCTAGCTTGGTCTGGTCTAATGACAGGTACTATCGGCTGCTCGGCTTCTATAGCTGTAGCTGCAGATTCTATAGAAGGAACATCAACGTTGGAAGAATCCATGCTACGTAAAATAGGATGAAATGACATAGCATCGTTTATCGATGGATGGATCATAAACTTTATAAGTTGTATGTTCATTAGGATAGCCAATGGAAATACATTTATTTGTGCTATGATCCAGCTTCTTCGTAAGTTCTTTATGAATGTGAACAAAACATATACAACCAAAGATTTTTAAATGGCTGACACTAGGCTTGTGCCCATGCCAAACTTCATGAGGAGTCTTGTTGTTGATGGCTTTGGTGATGGATCTATTCTGTACGTAATAGGCTGTAGCAGTAGCCCAGAACTTCATAGGTAGGTGTGCTTGATGTAGCATGGATCTGGCTGAGTTGAGAAGAGTTCAATTCTTTTGCAATCCCGTTTTGTTGAGGTGAATAGAAAGTGGTGAACTGTCTTCTAATACCATGTTCAACCATGTAGTCAGACATCTCATTAGAGATGTATTCGCCGCCACCATCAGTTCAGAGTGCCTTCACTTTTCTAGACATTTGTGTCTTAGCCATGGCCTTGAATATCTTGAAGCATTCAAAGGTTTCAAATTTGTGCTTAATGACCATGACTGTAGACCATCTAAAATAATCATCTATGAAAGTGATAAAATAGATTACATCTCCTAATGACAGAGTTGACATTGGACCACAGAGATCACTATGTACAAGATCTAATACATGCTTTGTTTTGATGGAATGTGATTTTTGAAACTTGCTTCTAGAGTGCTTCCCATAGATGCATGATTCACAAAAGAAAGATTTCCTATCTAATGAAGACGGGAAATTCAAACCATCAACTAAATTATTACAACACATATAAGAAAGTGATCTTGTATTCACGTTGTCCAAATCGACTATGCCACAGAACAACACTATCGTTTACATTTTCATCAGAGATACTAGCTGATGCAACTGAATTAGAGAGTACGTAAAGATTTTCGACTCTAGTGCATGTAGTCAGAGTAGTATCTTCCTCGAGTATTGTACACTACTCAGATGAGAAAGTAACGGTGTAGCCCTCATCAGTTATCTTAGAGATTGATAACAGATTCTTTGATAATTGAGGAACGTGAAGGACGTTAGAAACACAAATAGATAGATCGTTGTTGAAGGTGATCTTCATTACTCCTTTGCCTTCCACACGTATGGTGCTAGAATCTCTGAGGTAGATAAGTTGGTCTCTGTTGTAAGCTATGTACTACGTAAACCATTCCTTACAAGAGGTCATGTGTTGGGTAGCGCCATTGTCTAGGTACCAGCTATCACAATCTTTGCTGTTGCTGTAAGCCATTAACAAGTGTGCATATGACTCTTTGAATTTCGTCATGTTGGAGGAGTCTCATTGCTCCTGCTGTTGTTGCTTCTTTGCCTCATTGTAGATCCTAATGCGACAATCCTTGGTCATGATTAGCTCTTTTGCAATATTTGCAGAAAAGCTTCTTGCACGATCCACCATGCTCACCTTGAGTGTGATGCTTCTGCTGTTGCTGCTACACTTGATTCTGGCCTTTAAAATAGTCTTTCTTCTTGGTGTATAGAGCCATGGATTTGTCTTTGATGGATAGGTTGCTAGTCTTTCTCCGCATTTCTTCTTGAAGAAGATGACCGATCACCTTTTGACAAGTGAGGTTGGGTTGTATGGAGATCATCACCACAAAGTGCTCATAGGACTTTGGAAGAGAAGAAAGCAAGGTCATGACAACATCATCATCTTGAATAGAACATCCTACAATTGATAACTGATCTAACAGGGACTTGAAGCTGTTGATGTGAGAAGTGATGGTAGTAGAATCACACATGCTAAGAGTAAAGAACTTCCTTCTAATATGTAATCTCCTGGTTACATCTTGAGTCTCATAAAGACTTGATAACAAGTCCAGTGCTTCCTTAGAGATTTTGCACGTGGTAACGTGAGATATTTGGGAGTCGGCCAAATTGAGTGTGATACATGCCAAGGCCTTCTGATCTTTGATCCACCATCTCTATCCATCAACATCATTCTAAGTTTTAACTTCCAAATGTAGAAGTTAGAACCATTGAATTTCGCAATGACTCTAGCTTCACTGAGTGATGAAGATGAAGAGCTACATACATGAGAATTGATAACAGTACACAAATAGAACAAACTTAATCTCTCAGTTTATCTGAACTACGCTCTGATACCAATCTGATGGGACAAGGGAGATAGAAGAACACGAACGGAGAAGAGAGCAGGAATATTGTAGAATAGCTCTCCTGTTCTAATCGGCTGTCGGGTGCAAAAACAGTCTAATAGACAGCTTATGCTAAATGTAATCACAGCTTCAAGTGTTCTAATTGCCCAACAGGACCTTAAAAATTAATTCATACTCTAAAATAAGAGTACAATCCACCGAAGAGATTAGAGATGGTTTGTGTGTGGTGCTACTGAAATTAGATTCAATGTGAAGTATAGTTCAGAAATAAATGGAAGAGTAGTATGATATCACGAGTTTCTCAGGCATCAAAGACGACCATCGTCTGATCAGAAACTGAGGAGTCTTAGACGTCCATGTTCTGATCAGATTGAGTAAACAAACATGATCAAACAACATTAAAAGTGCATTCAATCACAACATGCATTCATCTACATTGTACACAGATAAAAGCAAGCTGCTGTTATATTACACTGAAGCACAATACAAATAGCAATTACAACAAAAAAATGACGGCATAATTGGGAGGCTCAAAAATGCGTCTCATGGACCGAACAACCCGTAATCTGTGCTTGGATGATCTATTTATAGACTTCTCCCGTGTATTAAAAAAACATTGAATGCTTGTCACCTAATTAGGAAAGCCATTGTACTTGGAAGTATATGGCTTCTATGACAACTGTACACAATATATATACGGTCAATAATTTAGCATCACTGACATGGACAAGGACGTCACTGGAACGTTCCTCATTTATTTGAGATGACCTTCAGGATTTTCACTCTCTTTGCATTTTTCGCAAAGACCCGAAGGTGTGCTAAAAATAGTTAAGCTTTTGAACTATGCAAGTGACGCATTTCGTAAAAATGTGAAAAAGCCGAAACTATTGAAAACATAGTGTATTTCTGCATACTGTTGAGAAAGTAATGTATTTCTACAGACTTGTTCTAAATGCAAGTTTTGTGGAAGTCATTGAAGATGGCCAAGTCTTCAATGACTTCAAGTTATTAAACTTGACATCTGAACTTTGAAATTATGATAGGATTGGTTACGCTTTGTTGGAGATTAGCCGGAAGCCCGTTGTAAACGTTCTTCAAATAAATTGGCTACCTAAGTTTGTGATTCCTGTAGGTATCAGATGAGAAGACATAGAATCAAAGTTGGTTTCACCTAACCCTAGATCAATGATCAATAAACATGCATGAAGAATTATGAAATAGAAATTAGTCATCACCAAGGAGATGACTGTGGGCTTAATTTCCAACATGGTTTAGAAGACAAAATTTGAGTATAGAAAATGCTTGGACTACTATGTATATTTCCTGCAGACGCCTATCAAAAATGTGCTTCAACCACATTCTTCCAGATCCATTCATGCCGCTAGTTTTATGGAATTGCGCAATATGATGGATCATGCATTTGCTCTAGAGCATTTATCTACGAACCATATCAATGAATGGTGGAAAGTCACTGCTCAACGGAAACCTTATTGTTACAACCAACGACTGTCTGAATACGTTAGTCCTACCTTTGATGGAAGCATTCACTCCATTGATGTAGACAATTGGCTAGAAGATTTGGATTATAACTTCTACTATAGTGGATGTATTGGTGACAGTAGTATGGTTTTCTTTGCTTCATTGGGGTTTCCAAGGATGTGTTCAGTCATGGTGAAACATCGTTCACAACTTTCTTCCTGAGAACTGGCTAACTTTCAAAAGAGTTTGTAGATAGATCTTCAATCGATCTGATCTCATCCAATGGTGTTCTTTGAGCCAGATAACTACAGTTGTTGAGTACAATCGAGAATTCCAACAGATGGTTCTAATATTCGATTATGGAGAAGTATATCTTGTACAATGCTATACATATGGCTTACAACCTCAATATTGGAGCATTGTAGAACATTGTCTGCAAACTACTTCTCTTTAGTCTGGGTTCCGATTAAGGGAAACTATCAAATATGCTTTAAAGTACGAGCAACAAGAACAAAGGCTTGAGCTGGAAGCTGAAAGGAAAGAAGAACAATCCAGATGGTTTGAGAAAATGAAGATGCGGATTCAAAAAATGAGTGTATACACTAAAGCGTCAGTGGATCGACAACCACACTTGCATGAAAGAGAAGAAACTTTTGAAGATGCTCCATTATGTGGTGACAAGTGCTGTTGGGAGGCCATATCTGACATAGAGTTGTCAGCTTGTGAATCCGTTGACCCATGTAGCGGGTTTCTTTCCTATCCTATCCTCAACCCAAGATCCAAACACACAAGCATCAAGGAGAGAGAACATATCAGCCTTGCATTGCATTGTGTAGATATCAGTCTTGCATTGCATCTATGTTGAACCACAAGCTATGTTTTAGGATCTTATTTGTAGATGTAGCTATTGTTTTAAGTGGATCTTATTCTTTTTCAATTTTCTTTTTTAAAGTTTAGATTGTTGTATGAATTTTTGTTGTGGTTACTTAAGTAAGAATTGCAATATTTCTGTTTTGCAGGTTGTGTGCTGATTTTTTTGGCCCAAAATACCATCCAAGCAGCTAGCTGAACAACACATTTAGCACCAGATCCAAGTACTTCTAGTGTCGGTACAGACCTCTGAATGCATGATGATGTTTTGAATAGTATGTCATTGTCTATTCCGAGGTGTATTCCGTTTTTGTTTTATATTTTTTTTGAGCTTTCAGAAATAAATCTCTGAATTTACTGTTATTTTTTTAAAAAATTGGGTGGTTTTTTTTGGCAAGATTTGTTAGCAGTTTATTTCTAATATTTGTTGTCCCAATAATGTAATCTAGCTCTATCTTAGCAAAATTTCACTCATCACAATTGGTGATTGACCACACCCTAGTTGTGATGAGTTGATTTATTTTTCCCAATGGAGTATATCTATCAACAGGGGGTCAAACTGATCAAGTAGTGCTGGTTGGAATAGACCTCAGAATAAGCACAATTAGAAAACTCTGTGTTTATCCACGCGTAGTATCCACGCGACACGCACACAACCAATTTTTCGAAATTTTGTTTGCGTGGAACATCCACGCGTGGATTATCTACGCCAAATTTTTTTTGAACACAGCTCTAGCAAGTCCATTGGTTTTTTTCTGACACGACGACCGAAAACTTTATTCGCGTGGATTATCCACATGTGGATAATCCACGCAAAATTGAATTTTGAAAATTCTGGCAACTATCTGGGAGGGAAGCCTTGGTAGTGCCGGATGGCGGACGACGATTTTACGCATGGATAACCCACGCGTGGATTATCCACGCAATTCAGCTATCTCATCAACAATTTCACCGGACCAGGACAATATTCCGGTTCCACGTTTAAAGTTATTCACACAATTTTATTTTTGCTTATTTATAATGAAATGGAATTAGTTAAATAATTATTTTCCTAAAGTGAAAGTATATATATATCTGTTGCAAGAACAAATGTGAATATTTTGCGCACACTATCTACATGGATGAGATAAAAACTGACAAGATTGTCAAGAAGTTTGGCTTACAGTACTAGCATATTCGAATTGCAAAGTTTATGATACTTAATGGCAATTTAGGACATGACGAATGTTATACTAAATTAGCTAAAATTCAAATAATGGATTCTTGGTCGAGTATTTTGGTGAAGGTTTGAAAGAAGAAGACACATATTATGTTAAATTTCAAATTGAGATAGCTATTTTGATTACTACGAGAGGCCATATGTGTTAGATTTCTTTATGCTCAACCTTAAACAAGTCATTCAAGTAATGAGCATCCTGAAAACCGAAGGCCGACTTCATATTTTCGGACCTTCACATTTGTCTTCTTTTACCTTAAAACAATTTTTTAGGCACCTTCGCCCTTTTCGCTCCTTAGCAAAAAATGAGACACCCTGGCCAAGTGGCCAGAATGCCTTAGAAATCATTTTTAGGCACCTTCGTCTTTTTTGCTGCCTTTCAAATCTAGGCACCTTTGCCTTCTTCAATGCCTTCACTATAAGACACTTTTTTGGGCTTTTGCCTTTTTCGCCTTCTTTGCTGCCTTGAATCTAAAGGCGCCTTAGGGATTTACATATCTTTAGTATAAGGGCACCTTCAGGAGTTTCATATCTTCAGTCTAAAGGCACCTTCGACTTTTTCGGCTTTTTTGTGTTTTGCTATATTGGCTGACCGACATCGCCAAACTTATCAGCAACTCTAAAACAACTGGAGAACCAAATATACCCAAAGGCGGTTGGCGGTTGCCAACTTTGTACCATAGGCAAAGACTGGTGTAAATAGCATTAAAAGACTTGTAAGATTTTTTGTTCCTCGACATTTGTAAATCTATATATTAGTTGATTTAAGATATGTAAGCGTTAAGTTTTTGGATTGAGTTAATTGAATTTCTCTTTCAATCAGAGTTTTATCTATAGGCCAACGTTATCATTGCTCAGCAAGCTGAAGTTATTACTTCAAGATATTGTACTCCTGTTGAAATTTATCAGAGTGCAACTTTTTGTCTCACTATTGTGTCGTTCATTTACGCATTCTGTTATGAATCTTTCTACTTGAATAATTCTGCTGCTAACTGTTGTGTTTCCCGTTCCTACTACGCTGCGCTCCAATCCTCGAGCTTCCGCTGACAGCTCACATCCACACATGAATTTATGACATGGTATCAGAGCAGACATTTCAATAATCTGCATTTTTCATTGTGAATTATCAGTCTTGTTTCTATCAAGACGTCTTTCTAGCAAATGTTGCAGCCAATAGTATTCCGACAGTCGTTGTTTCTCTACAAACGAACACGTTCAACCAGAATGGATCCATCATCTAGTTCAATCTCTCATTGACAAACTCAATGGAGATAACCTACCATCTCTGAAAATTCAGATGAAGGTTATACTTCTAGCCAAAAAATTGTGGGACATCGTTGATGGCACATAGCTCAAACAGAAGGTGATGCAAACCGTCATCACCAAGTGGAGACTGAGAGATGGCAAAACATTTGCCATGATCGCCCTCAATATCAAGGACACTCAGATCAGCCACATACGTGTCTGCTCGGACGACTAAGGATGCATGGGATATTCTAGCAACTCTCTATAACATTAGAGATGTTACTTTAAAGCTTTATCTGAGGAAGAAATTCTTCCACCCTCAGAATGTTTGATGCAGATAGTGTTTTG
>MU833014.1:0-62631 GCA_029204225.1 Diphasiastrum complanatum | reverse complement strand
GCTCATCAACATTGCGCTTAATTCAGACTTTCATTTTAGCCGCTCAGAGATAGCAATAGAGTACACGGCTTCGATCCGCAACTTATTGTACTCATTTACTTTTGTTACGTTTTCATACTGAATCAATACTATCCTTCATTGCGTTCAGTTTTTGTCTCAAAATGTATGCGTTTCTGTATTTCTTCGTGACTAATTCGCGACTAATTATTTGTCTACTAATTTTTGATGCTATTTGTTTTGCTACGTAATCAATATAATACTGGCGATTTCAAAGTTAGTTTACTACAAGTTCAAACATGATTTCTATCACTATTATTTGTTTGAAATTGGATAGGCATAGTCATGCATTGGAAAGATGAAGATAATTTATTCCGCCATGCACGAAAAGTTTTCTTCTAGACACCACGAATTATTTTCATTCGTTTCTTTTCGAGCTAGATCTATCTTCTGCACACCACTTTCCCGACAAAGCATTCTTCTATCCGACTTTTACTATCGTTTGCGTGGTGCAACAGATTTCGAAATACATCAAATGGATGTACAAACAACATATCTTAATGGAGTTATTGAAGAAGACATTTTAGATGGTGCAACCCGAAGGTTATATTATCGAAGGTAAACACAATCACGTGGTGTAAACTCCATAAGGCACTTTATGGCTTGAAGCAATTTGTTCTAGCATATAAGCTGGTTAATTGCAAGTTAGCTCTCTCACGAATGGAACCAAGTCTCAAATTGTCAAAGGACCAGTGTCCTCAAGCAATTCAAGAGAAGGAGCAAATGCGTGAATATCCTTATCATTCAATAATATGATCTCTTATGTATGCATATTATCTGTACCAAGCCAAAGATGACTTTTGCAGTTAGCTCCCTAAGTCTATGAATAACCTAATATAACACATTGTAAGGCTCTTATCAGAGTTATGAGATATCTTCAAGCTATTATGGGCTTTCGCATTTGTTATGGAGCAGTCGACAATGACAAACTCAATTTACTCAGTGGTTACATGGATGCAAGTTGGGCAGGAGATATAGACACCCGTAAATCCACTTCTGGATTTACATTCTTCCTCAACAATGGTCATATTTCTTGGAACAGTCACAAGCAATCTTCGATAGCTCTATCTTTTACAGAATCGGAGTACATCACAGCCCTCACAAGCTACAAAGGAAGCAATTTGATTGAGAAACTTACTTACAGACATCGATCTGAACCAATATGCTCTGACATTATTTTTTTTTGTTAATCAAAGTGCCATTGCCTTGTCAGCCAGTCCTAGATCTCATTCTAGGAGTTACTATGTCAAAAGCAAAGTTCCTCGACAAAAAGGTCAGATTGTAGTACTATCAAACATTGATTCGGTATGAAAATGAAACAGATGAAAATGAGTGCAACAAGTTGCGGACCAAAGCCGCGTACTCTAAGCTATCTCTAAGTGGCTAAATATATGTCTGAATTAAGCACAACTACTGATAAGCAATAAGCACAATAGCAATCTCTAGTCGACTCTAAGGAACTAAGCTAGAATGCTCAAGAGTGTTCAAGCTCGCAGACTTGAGAGAGAGAGAATGGTAACTATTCAATACTTGATGATTGATCTTCATGCTTCAATGCTTATTGCCTAAGATGTAGGGAATATGACAACTATTTATACTAAGCCATTAGGTTGCCAAATGCGTCAACCAATTGGCTGTGATGTGTTGGCATCCATCCAGTTAGGACTTCTCATAAATTACTTGCTTGATGAATTAATGCAAGTCGGTGGCTTTGGTCGTAAAAGTCTGTCTGCATATTTGAACATAAACTGTCACTCTACATAAATGAACGTAAAATGTCATGCAAATAATGTGAAGGTCTTCGCCAACGTCATTTCCTTAACATTTAAGACATCTTGCATTTTTTGAAAAACCCGAAGTGAGAGAAAAATCCCAAAAGACGAAAATCTTCGACACTGAGAGTCGTTTCCGACTAGTTATGCATATTGTGTAAAAACACGATGAAATTTGCAGGTCTGGATAAAAGTTGGACGAGGATTAAAATATCTGCTGTCATACTTCTTATTGTGTTCAGGTTTGTCTCTTAATGTATGCGTTTTTGTAATTCTTCACGATTGATTATTTATTTGATAATTCAATGCTTCAATGTTTGGCTACGTAATCACTATAGTACTAATGATCTCAAAGTTAGTTACTACAAAATCGAACATGATTTCTATCACTATTGCTTTGTTCGAAATTGATAGGCGTAATCATGCATAGAGAAAGAGGAAGATAGTTTATTCCGTTGTGCACGATAAGTTTTCTTTCTTGTCGTTCGAATTATTTTTATTCGATTCTATTCGACCTATCTTTTTTCACACACCTCTTTCCAACATAATGAGTACCGATAAGCATTGCAAATTGTCTGTTAGATATAGGGGACTGTATCAAATCTTGAAAAAGATTGGATCCTTGGCTTACCAATTGGACCTCCCAAAAGGAACACAAGTACATCTGGTTTATCGCGTAAGTCAACTGAAGAAGAGTCTACGTGAAAAAAAACATCTTGATTTTAGAGACCAAATGGATATTTTAGATGAATCATCAGGTGTGACTCGACTTGAACAACTTGAACCCAAAATGATCTTGGATACAACAACTAAACGATTGAGAAATCGTATAGTGTATGAGTATCTAGTTCAATGGAAGGGTCGCATAGATGATGATGATTACTAGAAACATGAATGTAGTTTGAAAATAAACTTTTCTAACTTTAAGTTTTGAGGTCATAACTTGAATAAGGAGGGAAGAATGTCATGCCCCCGACTAATCACGATTATCTTGCTAGAGGTCAGTAGGCTTATCTTGACCCGTAAGTTAATTATGATGATGAGGGGTTTGGGGCCCTCAAGTGTATATGGTCATAATTAATTGTTGGAGGCCTAAATTCATGTGGTGGATTATTATGGGTCTATTAGTGAGTCATAGGAAAACTGGGTGATGCGGCCCAGTTAGGCTGCACAGGTGTCCAATGAGGTGTCACAATGCACTACTAGTGGTGCATGGGCCTTGGAGGATACAAGTATACCCATTGGGCTCGCACTTGTGTATGCTTGATTGTGTGATTGGTAGCTACGTGATGCTAGAGTGATTCCTCCTTCCCTTGTGATAGATTGATCCATAGCTTGGGGGCTAGATTCGTTAGATCTAGATTTGGTTGGATTGGTTTGTCCACCATCTGATTCCCTTGTGTTGCTTTGTTGCGGCTTGCTTCGTTTCAAATTCTTGAGTGGAAGACTTCATAACTTAAGTTCGAGTCTCACATCAACATCACCATCGACATTGACAAAACGATCGACTCAACTTGACAATTCGGCACCTCGACTGTCGACTAGAGCTCTTTCTCTACTCAATCCAATACAAAATATGTCATCGTTCGATATTACTACCATGTAGTAACTGAAGAGCTTCACGACTCTATATAATTTACACTAAACTAGTTAGCCTTTTCTTCTAAACATGACATTGTGCCTAAACACGCTAGTTAGCCACGATCTATGTAAACATGTATATATACAATAAATTATATTAGAAGATATATATGAGATCAGATTAGAGATCATTGATGCGTGAATCAAAGTTCGTATGTGAATTCCATTGTATCAGATTATCTGATTCCTTAGAGGTAGAAATTACAAGAGGGAGTGAGAGAAGTAGAGACATTGTCTTAATCTGTAACTAGCATATTAGGATCACAATGCATGGCACAATACTACCGGGAACCATTTTTGTGCACAAGATTTGTGATCTAATCGTCGTTTCCACAACAACTAATACACATATTCTCTATTTTCTTTATGTACGCATGTGCTGTCAAATGTTTTCTAATAATTTCTCTCTATGTTACTGATACTCGCTCTAACAACTCATAAAGAATATCTGACGAAGAGTGCATGGCTATCACAGATGCCTGGCGTATTACTCTCTTCATGTTTGTCCTAGACACCTAATTTTTCTGATCGAAAGCAACTCGTTTCAACCCTTGGGTTTATAATTCATCATTTTTGTTAAATTTACATGCTATTGACATTTGGTTTTTTGTAATGATTAGAAGGACTGGAGGGTGTTAATATAGTAAACAGGGCTAAGCAGGCCATACATCCACACATGTGAAGTATTTTGCATGCTTTTGGAGCCATAAAGTGGAGTTCAAGCCAAGATAAGCTAGAAATCAATATATTGTCTTGAGCTATAGCTTTTGGATCTTGATTACATCTTAATTAGGCGCTTTATCCATCATTTTTAGGATCTATTGGACTTATTTTGCTGCATTTTCAACATGGTATCGGAGCCAATCCAAGAAATGAGCTATAAATCATGCCATGATCATAGATTTTGATGTAATTCAAGCATTGATTGCTATCTAGCCATAATTTATGATTAGCACCTTCAAATTTTGATGTAATTGAGTGAAGAGGGATGTAATGGGATTTGATTTTTACAGATGTATTAGCTTCAAAAACTGTTTTGAGGTCATCTCTTATCAATTGGATAAAAAAGAGCAAGTTTTTGTGTTTCCTTCTTTTTGATGCTACTCGATTTGTGGAGTCAATCACAAAGAATAGTTTTCAATCATTCAATAGGAAGGTAGATCAGCATTCTTGGAGTTGTAGTAGGTCTTTCTTAGGCTTATCAAAGTCTTTGAAAGTGATTTTTAGGGTTAGCCCAAGGATTTTGGCAAGTACCCATTGTTGAATGCAATTCCAGCTAAGATTGTCTTCATTTTTGCTTGTTTTGATGAAATAGTTTGGATTGATTATTGCATAGTGATGCAACAAATAGATTTGATTTAGTTCAAGATCAAGAAGGATCTTGTTGAGAGGTCAAAGTTTGAGCTTTTTCAAGTCTCTAGGTAGTGGGATAACTAGTTTTTGAATCATTTCTATTTTGCGTCTTAGAATTCAAGACTTAATGACTTTCTAGTTTCTATTGGATTCACTTGAAGTGAATATGATCAAAGATTGTACATAAAGTTTGATGTAAATGGCATTGTACTTTTGTTGATTTATGTAGGTGACATCATACTTAGTGGTGATAACATTGATGGCATAGAGAAAACCAAGAAAGATCTATCTTCAAAGTTTAAGATGGTAGATCTTGGTCAACTTCACTTCATATTGGGAATAAAAGTACTTAGAGGTTCATATTTCATCTTCATTAGTCAATCTAAGTATGCTAAAATTTTGCTCGAATTAAGATGCAATATTGCAAGCATGTAGAAACACCAATGGAGCAAGATGTAAAAGTGCTCAATAAAGGTGATGAAGGATCCTTCATAGATGTCACTCTTTATAGGCAAATACTGCATACAACTCCTGCTCGTGCGTGGGATATCTCTGTTGTGCTGGTGTCAATTTCCTACTTTCAAAGGCAAGAGGACTACCCTCTTGACTTAACACTGCACCTACGGCAATGCCACTTGCATCCGTCTCTAGGTCAAAGGGCTTCTTGGGATCGACAATCTTGAGCACTGGAGCTGTGGCCACAGCCTCCTTCAAGTGGTCAAAACTCCAATACCAAACTTGCCTATTAATGACTAATTGGTCACAAAAATTGGGGAACAATCATTTTTTAGCTTTCTCCTGAAGTGGTAAGCTATCATGATGATAGCTTACCACTTCAAAGTTGGCATGTCTCTGTGTTGAGTTTGAGCATAAAGCCATCATTTTTTTATGAATCATTATAGTTTAAAATCTCTTTTCTTAACATTTTCCTATGATTCTATTATGTAATTTTGAGAATATGTGTACGACAAAGCTTGTACCAAAATTGTAGAAATCAATAGTTGAACTTAAAACTGTAACTATACTTGAAAGTATACCTTCAGTAAGTGGTGAGGTGACGTGATAGAATTTCATTTTATCTCAATGTTGAGATTAATAATTCAATCCAATTGACATCACAAATGAGGACATACAAGAGAGAAAAGAGTAATTTAATTCATGCTTTAGAGTACTTTTCATTTCGATGTCTTTCCTGCCATGTGTCAAGGGGGGGCTTATAGGACAAGAGATGTATTTTATTTCAAAAATCCAATTGCCGCTATGTCCAAGGATAGGTGCCTCTTCTCACACACATTAAAATGAGATCACTCATAGTAATCCTAGTTGCATAGAATTTATATTCAGCACATTCATAAGACATTGTAGAAAGGACTTCTTGGTGCCCTTTTTGTCGAATGTGCAAACCATGTAAAAAATGGTCGCGTGACCATGTGGGCCACATGTTGGGATCCCAATCCCCCACACTTTGTATCAGGGGAGACAAGTGATGGCAAACAACTCATTATATGTGGGTAGTCTCAAAACCAACAATTACTTAAGTAATTATCTCAGAGACCTTGCAAAATTTTTTTCTTGTGCGTCGTTTACTCCACTAACAAACTAGCCATAAATTCATGTCCAAGCCATAAACTTAATTTATAATCGTTCAATATGGCATAGAGGTCACTAGAAAATTATTTTCTACACATAAAGGATGTAGAGATACACAATTTTTTTATGACTTCTTTTTTTTTGGGCCACGTGTTTTTTACTTATTATGATTCTATTTGTCTATGACTTTTTATGGGCCATTGTCTCCTTATGGTATTTCTATATGGATGCCAAGTCTCATAATGTGAGGCCATGTCAATGAGTACTAGGGCCACTGGCATAACCGTGGACTTTCAAACATGAAAGATCATGTACCACATTACCTCCATTGGCATAAAGCACAAAAAGCATAATGTGATGTGACAAAAAGCTGTTTCAAATATTATAATGTATTCAATAATTTACTCGTGTGTTGCTCTACAAAAACATTAAAAAAACAATAAAGAATGTTAAGCATAGGAGCACTACAACTTGATAATTTTTAAGGGATCAGTGATTGTGTAGATTTTCATCCTCTACTAGTATGAAAAAAAAAATGTTGAGCAAATTCTTTACGTATATGTATAATATAATCATGAGCATAATCCAAGATTAGATAATGTTAAGCAATGCCATGGTATGTTGACTGAGTGCTCAATGTAAGAGATCAATAAAGTGATTCAAGATTATCGTTCAATGTATATTGGATTGTCTATGGTGCAAACAGATATAGTACTAGTTAATTCATTATTTTAGTCTCAACAAGATATGCATGATAGATCTCTCAAAGTTTTGTAGTGTATAGACCGAGGTCATAATGTATATAACCCGCAAAGCATATTTTGTACGGAACATGTGATTTTATCCATGCTCCATTCTAAACACATGCATTATTTGTTCAAGTTTATATGATCAATATCTTTTGTTTTAGATATCATAAGGGTTTGGTATTGTTTGTATGGTTGCTTATTACATAATTTCACACCTATAAAATCATGAAACTTAATAGTTCATATCAACATTGTTTCCTATAAGAATAGCTAGTAGGTTAATTCACAAACATAAGAACTTTTGTACATTTCATATGTTATCTTCGTTTGTTTGAATTTTGTATGAATTTTGAGAATGACTTTTCATGAAAGGGATGAATTTGAGAAATTAAATAAAGATTTATAGATTTCACTTGTCATATTTTAAGATCTATACATGAATAAATTGGATATGCTCACATATCAAATGCTTTATTGTACTTAATCATAAATTCTCTCTTTTATCTAATTAAAGAATTTTGGCTATCATTGTATGCGGTCTACCTTTGATTCTAGTTCTACTTTATGAAAAGTTTTGGCCAATGTTGGATTGCATATTGGCCTTTTTTGTATGCCAATGATTAGTTTAGTTAGGCAAGCGGTTAATGTAAGAAGGTAAATTGGTTGTCTAATAGAACCAATTTTCAATTGAGAATGAGATGGCAATGGCATGGCCCACTTTGATTAATCGGTGGATTGTGGTGTTGATGGATATTGCAATGTTTTTCTCTCCGTTAGATAAGGGCAAAATAGTAACAAACCTCCTTTGAAAAGAAGCTCATCCCAAAATAAGCACATAATTGACATTCACCTTTTCATGTACTAAAAATGAGAGAGAGAGAGAGAGAGAGAGAGAGAGAGAGAGAGAGAGAGAGAGAGAGAGAGAGAGAGAGAGAGTCCTAGATCAATGTTCGAAAAAACCAATGAAGTATAGGAATAAAACCGACATCTTTCTTCAAAAATTGGTTCCATAAAAAACTTACAAGAAGTTGACTTCTAAAAGAACAACAACTTTTTTCAAATTTAGAGATTTTTTTGTTTGTTGTTTTCATATGGAATAAAATTTGTGTATAGTAAAGTAGGTAGGTTTTTATAAAACTTAGGCTAGTTGAGTTAATGAAATAATTTATTAACGTTTGTTGACAAAAAAACCTAAGATGCAGGATATAAAAGGTAAATAAATTCAGAAATAAAAAATGCAGGAAATTGAAAAAAAATTTCAAAAGGTTTCCAAACAATGTCCTATTTGTGTAATGGTCCTTCCAGTGAGTGACTCTAATATCAATTTTTCCTTTTTTATGAAGGAAAGGGAGGCGACTCCTTGTTTGGAATCTATAGGATCCCCTTCTTTTTGCAAATTTTTTTCAGATGCACGTTTCGGATGCCAAAAGGTGCATGTATAAAAAATTTATGATAAAACTATACTAAAAAATAAACAAAAATATAAATTACGACGACGAAGGTCCATCTCCTTGAGCCCTTCCGCCCAGGGGTGCACGCCCTTTTTGAGCATAATGCCCTTGGAGGCCAAGTCTAAACATTATGTCATTATTTAGTACTGAATGTTCACATACTTGTAAGTGCTGATGATTGTAAGGACTGTCCCGCAGGTGGACCATCTTTGGGCCGCCACGTTGCATTGTTGCCACGTGGAGAAATCCCAGCCCTTCCTCTCGCGTTCCAGAATCAAACCCACTTCCCGCTCTGGTGTCGGTTTTTAAAGGAGACGAGCCCCCTCTTTCCCAGTATCAATGGCACGCGGACTCTCGAAACTCACCACCGTTCGATTTCATCGCAGACATTGCCATTTCACCACGTGTCATCAATTGACCACTGATAGGCTACCAGGTGGCAATGGTGCCACGCGGCGAGCATCCAAGTGAGCGGGAAACGGTCTGCCACTAAGGGCCTTTTCCTCTTCGTTTCGAAGATAGACGCAGCATTCTGGATCGATGCTACGATCCATTTTCCTTTTCCTTTTCTTCTCGACGATCCATTTTTCTTTTCTTCTCGACGATCCCGTTTTCGATTATTCAGATTTCTGATTATTTCTGCCGATTTGGTGAAGAGCTTTGGCAATTCTGTACTAGGCTTTTGCAGAAATAATAATCATAAAATGAGGAGGCAGATCGATTGAGCAGCAGATATTATATCATCTGTGAGTTGCAGATGGAATTACAAGAGCTTCAGCCTCAAAGAAGACAAGTGCAACTGACTCATCCAGTTTTCGATTATTCAGATTTCTGATTGTTTCTGCCGATTTTGTGAAGAGCTTTGGCAATTCTGTACTAGCCTTTTGCAGAAATAATAATCATAAAATGAGGAGGCAGATCGACTGAGCAGCAGATATTATATCATCTGTGAGTTGCAGATGGAATTACAAGAGCTTCAGCCTCAAAGAAGACAAGTGCAACTGACTCATGCAGTAGTTTTCCAGGAAAGATTGTCTTCCTCGCAGCTTGCACAAGGCTTGGCTGCTCCCAGGTCTGCGACTCCTGCAGAGGAGGAATGGTTAACTTCTCAGGATCAATTATCTCAAGCTCAAGAGCATTGGCTGCGGAAACAGTCGGAAAGTATTGGACGTGACCGCCCTGGCCCTGATGTGGAGGCGGTGAATCTTCAGAGAGGTGCAGCGGTTCGAGAGAATGATTCTGTGAATACTGTCGAGAAAGAAGCTGAGGTAAAGTTTTGGCTTCGTAACATCAATGCCGTGAGTGCTTATTATTACAGTGCGTGCGTTTGTGTTGAGTGAATCGTTTTAAACTGGCAATAGGCTCCTACTGAATTATACTGGTAGGGATGGGTTACGAGAAGTTTTGTTGCTTTATTTGCCCGTGAAGAATTCAGAATTTTCATCCATATTTGATTATCGGATGAACCTTTTTTCACTTGAGGCTTTTACGTTAATCCAGGAATTTGACAGAAATTCCGAGTTAATACGCTGGGTGCAGGCTCAGGAACAGGTAATCCCTTACGCACTCCATTCTAGATCAGTGGTGATAATAAACAGAAAAACTCACGAAATCTCGGTGTTTGGTGATTGTTGCCATCAGTTGCATAAGCCTTATTTTCATTCAGGTTAGACTTTAACGTGAAGTAGCACGATTATCTTCTCTGTCAGTCCTGAGTTCCCTTTTTTTTTCCAGAAAATGGTGCTTGTTGAGGCCGAGGACCTTTTTGCCTTTGAGCAAGAGAACGTGCTAGATGACGCTCGATGCTATCATAATTATGAAGAAAATGCTCGACGGAGCCACATGTGTAATGTTCTTCAAAAAGGGTATGACGTCATCTTCAAGTTTTGCTTTTACGATTTGTTGGTGGCCTTCCCATTATTTGTTCCAATAATTTGATATAGTCTAATTTGCTATTTAAGATCATAAACGTGTATGACCTGCACCTACTCTAGGGTGCTGATGAAGTGAGTAGGGATGTCATAGAATTTGGCCCAAGCTAGGCACGAGGAAGTTCTGGTGTAAGACTTCGTGTTGGACTCCAGAGCGTTGAAGATTGCACGTCTCCTTTGTTATGTTGGGTATTGTCCTAGACATAACATGGATATATAACAAAACATGTATATACTTTATTCGTTTATTCAATTGCAGATCTTTGTACCTTGTCAGAGACGATTGTGTCGCAGCTGCTTGTTATGAAGAATTGGTGTCAGTTCGGCATTCTGCTCGGCAACTTTTGGAGATTGTAGATCGACAAATACACTTTTTGATAGAGAGAGAACGGTGGGTCTATATTCATGCTTGATTAAAAGTGGCCTTGAACAACCCATTTATCTATTGAATGTGATGCATGGCAGCAAAAGACATTGTAGAGATTCACACATTTTTCTTTGGTAGTGAAGAATACCAAGGTTGACTCTGCTTCTGGCATGCACGAAGCATTAATACACACAAATTAACCAATTTTGATTGTATGGTTTGCAATCATATTGTTGCAGCAAAGAAGCACGTGAAGAATTAGAAGCTGCTTGGGAATTTCAAAAAAATGTTGAAGCAGCAGCAAACAGAGATCGTACACGCTTACAGGAAGAAATTTACCAGCTTCAACAGGGTCATGAGGATTTGCTGGAGCTACTGGTGGGTTTTTCTTTTCAAATTTTATAGTTACAAAGTCATGTTATCCTTCTGCTGCAACTATATTGATTTGCTTGGTTGATGCTTAGGATGACTTCTAGAGCATTAAAATATGTTGCTTTTATTGGAAAAAGAAAAAATGGGTTCATACATTTGTAGTCATGTGTATTTTTTTTTCAGTTACTTAAAAAAAAGGTTTCATGAGCAACTTATTGTTTAAACTGTACACTACACTCAATTGGGTCTAGAATATCTTAGGTTAGTAGTGCGGTGACACAATGTTTACCACTAGATAGTCTTGAATATCATTATCTGCCATTGAGTTACATTGATCTAGATTGATTGATTTATGTTTTAGTTCTTTT
The DNA here is from genome assembly GCA_029204225.1 of Diphasiastrum complanatum. NCBI lineage: Eukaryota > Viridiplantae > Streptophyta > Lycopodiopsida > Lycopodiales > Lycopodiaceae > Diphasiastrum > Diphasiastrum complanatum. The sequence continues at coordinate 50,980 of MU833014.1, read as the reverse complement.
GGGGAGACATGTAGCATCAAGAGTACAAGTAGTTTTGGAGTTTCACATATATATTTGGAAACATTCCAATAGATGGGTTTTTGGTCTTCCAACCCAAAATATAATTTCATTGGTGAAGTTTTTGTCACAAATGCCCATCAAAAGCACAACTCTATTCTTTGCACTTGCTAGTACCTTCTTTCTGAAGTTTCATGGTAGAACTCCACTAGGAGCACTTGCTCCATTCGGGCATATTTGCACCAAAATGACGTTCTAGCCAACTTCGTTACAGAACGCAGTCAAAAAACCTAAAACCTGATTGTTGTGGCCTGCTTGCAAAGTAGGAAAAGTAATTTTGTGAAGAGCAACTAAAGGCGAAATAGGATGTGTGAGCACTCTATGTGAAGGTGGTGGTCTACAAAAGGTGATTGTAGCACACAGAAGAGGGCAAAAGTCGGTGTGTGGAGATTTGCAAGCATAAAACCTTTTTGAGGCCTTTTTTCACCATTTTTTTTTTGCTTTGTTTGGAGGCTATAGTGCATCATTTTGAGTGATTCTTGTTGCTAGGATTGGTTGTAGGGTTGCTAGACAGAGATTGATTACATATTCTCAAGCTTCTTTTGGCAAAGGTTGTTGGCATGAGCACTCATGTGGTTGATGTGCATTGAGGTTTTTTGTGCATGTTTTGCGGGTTTAGGGTTCATCCATTGGCATTACGAGTTAGTGTTTGACAACGTTTTAGGCTTGTTAGCCTTTTTTTTCACCTTTCTATTGAGTTTTTGACTTTTTTATACGGTTTAGGGTTTTTGATAAGCATGCTTGTGGTGAGACAAGGCATATGGGTTTGACCAAGCCAAATGGGTGGTCCTAGACATTACAACCCATGCACTACACTTGAGCGAGAGTGCCTAGTGGGCACATATGGAGCAACAATGTCGACTGGGCCAGTTTATAGGCCCATGCTATATCGGGGCTGGTAGTAGCGATGCACCTTCTAGCACCAGGGTTAGTCCATCATTCCCTTCATCATCAGCCATAGGGCCATCACAGCCTACTTCCTCAACAACAGTAGGGCCTTCACGACCTTTTGGATCAACATAGGGCCATCACGGACCTCATCAACAAAGATAGGGCCATTGTGGCCTCCATCTGACTTTAGCAGCAGGGGAGGGTACGACAAACTAACCCGACCAATAGGACCTACAAATCCTCCTCCAAGCTATGGAATTGGAAATTAATTACAACTGGAGTTCTCACTATCTGGCAAGATCTCCACAAGCAAGGAACAACACTAGTGATGGTAGGAAGAGGCAAGAGGAGATAGTTACACTCTCTGCCTCTCCTTGCATGCACTTCATTCACCACCACATTGAGTGCACAATGACTCATTAGCATGACAAGTTTAGTTAAATGCCAGTTCATATAGGCCTACTCACTCTCTCTAGGTAGAAGGCGGGTACGGCCCCTAGCAAACAATCATTTATATTGGTTCTTGGTGAGTCTTAACCACTTACGGGGTCAAACTAACCCATGGTACTGTATGGTTAATTGGGGTCAACCAGGGATGTAACACCAAGTTTAGTAGCGGCATCCATGGGAGGTGCTGGGGAGAGAACACAAGATGGAGCATACTCAGCCCTCAGCCAAGTCACGAGCACATGCACATACATATGGCAGGGCAAACAATTATCGACAGAGCATAACGCTTGCAGGGTGGCAAAGGACACACCATGAGGCAGCCACTAGACTTAAAACGCCAATTCTTTTATAGTGGCTACCTTGCATTTGCCTTGGCTAATGCTAGCATCTTCTGTGACATGATGAGAGAGATTGCAACTTGTGATCCCACCTGGAGACCCCTCACTTGTGAGGCTTTGCATATTCGCATTTGAGAGAGGAGGCATCATGAGATACCTTAGCCCCATACAATGTGTTTGGGCCACATATGGTTGCTCTATTTTATCTAATGGGTGGACTAATACTAGGCATTGGCCTATTCTCAACATCTTGGTTTCATGTTTTTTGGGCACTGTGATTCTCAAGGGTGTAGATGCGATTTGCATGTTGAATTGAGGACAACAATATCATAGGAAGAGGGAGCAGCATCCCACCGAGGCCTTGGTAGACCTAGCGGCAATGACAGAGGTAGAGGTAGGGGCAGGAATAGAGGCAGAGGCAAAGGTTTAGGGAACAACGCATCCTTGAGGAGGATTCGCTATTTGCTCGTCCACCAGTAACAATGATGAAGAGGAACCTTCATCTGATCATGATGCCTTCAAGTCATAGGATTTTAGGATTTATCTTCATGCCACATTAGTCTATGAGTCCATTGTCTATCGATTAGACTCGTGTACTTGGCCATTGGTGCACTCCTTGTCATATGACGTATATATCAGAGGTTTATGAGATATTCATCATTCTCATTAGTCATGAGACGTGTGGAATTTGGATGATTTCCCATGTTTTTGTTATGCAAATTGTAATTACTTTTAAGTGTAAAGTCTAGTATGCTAACTTGCTAAATGCTTGTGTATGCTTTGTATGACCCCTATAGTATGTGTCACTATGTCATATTTGGTATCGGTTTGTTAAAGCTTAGAGTTCTTTAAACGACTTTTGCAAGACTCCTTAATAACTCATTGCCCTAGAGTCTACATGCAAGCAACTCAATGTGCATGATTGTAGTATGTACACCGGATTGTAAGATAATCTACACCAATATAAGTATCAACATCATGCATTATTGATAGTTTGATTAAGAGTTTTACAACATCTAGTTGTTTTTTTTGTCCCAACACACTATTCTTTGGATCCACTCAAAATCCAAGTCAGCTCCATTGCAACCTCCAAATTAAAGACATAAATGACTTACACAATTAAGAGCTTGTTTTGAGTGTCATAGTCCATACCATTAAGCCCATGATGGTTGTTTATTTTGCAATAATGTGTATGTAGTATATTTTGGTCCCAATTGTAGTTTCGGTAAATAATGCTAACATGTTGTGAAGACCTTGAATCTAATTTGCACTTTACTAGTGCCGCCCCAATTTCCACCTTGCACTTGATTTCTGCTTGTGACGTGTTATGTCCAAAGCATGTGTCGCATGTATTAGGCTTGACCTCAACTATAAGGTATCCCTTAATCCTGTCACTGGTCATGCTATCAAGCATACACTAGTGAGAGCCCAGCAGGTATACTCATACCCTCCAAGGCCCATGCACCACTAGTAGTGCATTGTGACACCTCACTAGACACCTCTGCAGCCTATCTGGGCCACGTCATCCAGTTCCCCAATGACTCACTGATAGACCCATACAAATCCACCATCAAGTGTTTAGGCCTACAACCATTAATTATGACCATGTACACATAAGGGCCCCAATTCCCTTATTGTCACAATTAACTTACGGGTTGTTGGTCCACTGGTCTCTAGCGTGGACACGCTACCCGTGACCAATCATGGGCATGACTTCGTCCCCCCTTATTCAAGTTCTGTCCTCAGAACTTAAAATTGGGAAAGTTCCTCCTTAAGCTTCCTTCCTGTTACCAAGAATTGTCATCGTTTGTACATCCCTTCCATCGAACCAGATGCTTGGTAACTATACGATTTCACACTCGTTTAGTTCTTGTATCCAAGATCTTTTCGGGTTCAAGCGGAGACACACCTGATGATTCATCCAACAGGTCCAATCGATCTCCAGATCCAAGATGCTCTCCTTCACGTAGACTCTTTCAGAGACGGCTTACGTGAAATACGGGATGCACTTGAGATCCATCCGGGAGTTCCGATTGGTAAGCTAAGGATCCGATCTTTTTCAAGATCCTAAACGGTCCTCTATATCTAGGGACGATTAGTAATGCTAGCCGGTACGCATTACATTTGAATCCATCGAGATTCTCAAAAAATACCCAATCCCCCACTTGGAAGTCTCTGTCGGTCCCCATCCTGGGTACACTAGACATTCTCACGTGCAATTCATAGCATTTCCTGCATATCATGTGGAAATCCGCTACTTTTTGAAACTAGAACTCCCGAGTCTCTACCGCAATGGGTGATATAGGTTAAAAACTATACGTAAGCATGCACGGGCTATAATCGGTAACCAAATGCTTACTATAACCCAATCTCCATCAAGGTGATTACCTATCCGAGGAGAAAATATGAATAGATATCTTAACTGATCTTTTGATCTTGTAGGTAATCCTTCTTTTAACCGATCAAGTATAACTAGAATCTGAATTATGATTCGCTCTGATACCAATATAAAGTCCTCAATCCAAGGATCCTATTCTAAGCATGCCAATCACAAGCAACACAAGGGAGCTTGATGGTGGACAAACCAACCCAACCAAACCTAGATTGAATAGATCTAGCCCCCAAGCTATGGATCAATCACAAAGAGGAGCATGGCATCACACCAGCAGCATCCTGTCACCGGTCATGCTATCAAGCATACACTAGTGAGAGCCCAGCAGGTATACTTATACCCTCCAAGGCCCATGCACCACTAGTAGTGCACTGTGACACCTCACTAGACACCTCTGCAGCCTATCTGGGCCACGTCATCCAGTTCCCCAATGACTCACTGATAGACCCAATACAAATCCACCATCATGTGTTTAGGCCTACAACCATTAATTATGACCATGTACACATAAGGGCCCCAATTCCCTTATAGTCACAATTAACTTATGGGTTGTTGGTCTACTGGTCTCTAGCGTGGACATGCTACCCGTGACCAGTCATGGGCATGACAGTCACTCTTGTTTCGACATTCTAGGAGCATTACGGATTGATCGAGAGTTACATGTTGTAGCTATCATAGTATCTAGGATGGATATCGGCTCTGGGGATTCTAATCGTTCATTAGATTGTTGGTTGGGTGGCGCTCAATGCTTGCCACAACCTATACTCTTGTGTGCTTGTTTCTACTTCGAGGATCGTGTGTGGGCCTAATATGACGATCCTATGAACTATTTATTGATTCAAAAATTCCATAACACCATGTGTTGAAAGCATGAGAAATCAACAATCATGATTGCAACATACTATGAAGTTTCTAACAATCAAACCAAGTGCATGAGTGGTAAAGGCTAGTAGATTTCGCTAAAATTGTGGTATCTTGATAGTTCTAACGATTGGACAATTTTTTCATTGATCTCTTCATGAATGCATAGAGAAAGTATGTCACATTACAACTACAAGAAAGTTTATGAATTTAATTGCCAAGTAAAGCATTCCATGTGCTTGATCTAAACATGTTCAAGGTCGGCACGTGCATTGACGACTTACCTTTCATTATTCGAACAGAGAATAATTTTCTAAATGATTATTTGCTTCAACTCTAGATATCACTTCTACTATTATGATCATGCATTTATGAGTCTCTAGAGCATTGCATGAATGGGTCCGAGATCATCTTTAAGACTTTTTAGTTGGTTAATCATCGACATGTGTCAATCTGATAGCATATTGTGTTGCATCTATGTGCTTACATCAAATGCTACTTATTATATTTTTCTAAAACCCTAAATCCTTTTCTTTGATTCTTTCTAGGTAGATTTTGAACCACCTGAAAAGTCGATTATTTTGATTCCAAAAGCCAATTCTTAAAAGTTGAGAAACTATTCATACACTCATGTGTTTTTTAGAGTGCACAAAGGAGAATTGGGTCTGGAAAGGAGTAGAATCCCTCAAGGAGTCTAGAGCTTTGGGAGAAGCATCTCCACTCTCTTTGAGCCTTAGCACATAGTTGGAGAGGAAGGATGAGGTGTTGATTGGTTTGGTCAACTTTGATTCTCTCAATTCTCTTGTGTGTTTCTTCTCTAATATTAAAGATATTCATTGTGTACGTTGTAGATTTGCAAGATCATGGCATTGAGGATTTTTGTCCTCTCCTAGCTTGAGGATCTTGCATGCATATGCAAGGGTCGTAAATCCATTTGGATCTAACCTTACCCTGTGCTTGGCTATTCATATTGTTTCATTCTTGAGATTCTAGTTAGCTGTGGATGTCGATCTTGTGATGTGGATAAGTGTATTTTGATATTAGATGCCATTACATACGCATGTTGTTCTCTTGGATGTAGATTGAGATTCATGGCAGTAGATTTTCAATATTTATGAGATGTTGGGAATTCACAATGGTCACATGCTAGGAGTGGATCGTTGGGCTCCAAGGCTTTCTACTTTTCTATGCACGATGTTAGGGAGAAGGCTGATGCTTTTTGATAGTGGCTAGGTTCTCGTAATGGGAATATGTTGCCTGAAGAGTGGAACTATATCAAAGTTGTCTACTTGATTAGTATTGCTTGTGAATTATTCTACACCCATGTTGTAGCTCGGAGCATGACGGATGTGGCTAACAATTGGTTGTGGCCTTGCATGGTGTAAATCAATATGCTATGCGATTGCTATAGTTTCTAACATGCATTCATCTATGGTGGGCCGGTTCGCGGAGTTTTTATCATGTTTATTGGTTTTGTTTGTATTTGTTTTTGTGAAAAGTTTCATGGCATTTTATAATAAATTGTGTTGGATTGTTGTAGGAACCCACAAAAGAACCTCCACTTTATGAAGCACATTATGTATGTAAGAAATGATATGTTTTGTACTAGGTGCGGAACATGCTTTGAGATTATTTTGCATTAGTTATTACTTTTGGAAAAAAAACCTTAATATAATTTTTTTGGCTTTGGCTTTCTCGTTTTCCTAGAGATTTTAACATCATTGTCCTTCTTAGAGTAGGATGCTTATATTGCACTTTGAGGTTTTGAATCTTTTTATTAGAATCCAAGATATTGTGCGTTGTCTTTGACATTTTTTAGGATCTTTACTTGGATCTATGCATGCCATTGTCTTTCCTATGCTATGTCTTTGCATCTAGTTATGTTTTCTATTTATTGTTGATTAGAGGCAAAAACTATACCATGCACAACTTCAGAGTTTTCAGCAGAGCATATGCATATATTGAACTTACAGGTATTGATAGGCACTACAGGTGTCGTTCTTCAGCAAATGAACAATTAGAAGTTGTAACCACAAGTTAGAGGATCATTTGAGTCGTGTCACTTTCAAGTAGACACTGGGATCAACACTTGCAGTTAGTTGAATACACCTATTATAGCTACATTAGTAGCAGTTATTATAGCTACATTAGTAGCAGTATTGGTGTCTCTCCATTTTTATTGCCAAAAAGGTATTCTCCAACATTACTTGACATTACACTTCCAACATAGCACATAATTGTCGCCCTTGCTTGATTTCTCTTCAATGCTAGAGAGACCATTTCACAGTCGTATGATCACTTACAGAGCATTCAACAACATAAGCTGTCGTGGATAAGCATCGACGATATGCTAAGTTTGAGGAGGGCCGCAATGTTTGTTTATGGCTCTGCTTGCTAGAACATATTTGTGCATGGTCAATGTAAGATAGAGAAGCTCGCTCCAAGGTACCATGTTTTTCCATTCTTTTAGGTACTATATTTTTTTTAATGATTGAGCATAACCGTTATGTCAGACATAGTACTCGGTGCAATATAGTGGTAGGCCTGTTGATGAGGCAAGAGTGCATCGATGCATTTGCACAGTATAACACAAGGGCTCTTGCTGCTACTGTTGACACAGAACCAACACGTACTTTGTTCTGTTTAGATGAGCTATTTTAAATTTACATGATTCTTTGGTACACATGATTTTTATCTGTTTTGAATGTATGATTTCTAACGCTCTCTACACAAAGGAACCTTGTGTAAGTTTACTTCTTGATTTGCCTTAATCCACTCCACAGACTTGTTGCAAAGATCTGCCATCTCTTTGTGTAGATTATGCATGCTCCACTCTTTCATTCAATTCGGTTCAAGTAGAAAGAATAAATGTGATTTCTTATTCGGGTTGTGCACATATTTAGTTTTTGCGTGGTAATTTAAAGAGAGATCTTCATGTACCATAAGAAAGAAGTGGTGTATTTCCTTGTGGGAAGTTAATTGTTCGTTATAAGAGCTATTGCAAATTTCCTTTTTGTTGAGCTTGATTGCAATTCGGAGTTAGTGGGTCACAATTGGCATTTATTGCATTGATTTGCAGCAACATTCGTTTCTTATTATGGCCCTACGATATATTTCAACCTGTTAGTTGAAGAGGGGAAATCCTCAGATGAATTGCAATGGCTTTTTATCCTTAACTAGTGTTACAAGGAAAAAAACACTATGTTAGCATTGTGTGTTATTAGAGCTTGGACTTATAATTCATCAGTAAGTATTTTTTCCTTGCAAGTGTAGCATTGTCTACATTGTTTGGAGCCTGGACATACTGTCACTCGTATGCTTGAGCCCATTTGTCGTGTGTTTTTTTTTTGTTGGACAAAGGTTTTTGTTCTCGCCAGGAATTGCTTGGCCTGGTCTAGTGTGGTACACTGGTGGTGATTGAGCACATGTATCAATTCTAGCTCCAATGTCATTTTCTACTTTAAAAAGCCAATGTCTTTGCGCAGGAGCAAGAAAGAGACCGCAACATATGCAGAATATGCTTCAATAGAGTAAGTAGTGCTGCTATGACGCATATGAAATAATCATCTGAAAAATACATTCAAGGTGTTTTGCTTTATACATCAGAGATGTTTTACTGGTGTTATCTTGCTACCATATGCTAACCCATTTCCGTCCTAAATGTACATGCAGCCTCGAGATGTGCTTTCTTTACCTTGCAGTAAGTCCTTGATTTCTTTCATAGTTGTTTTTGGAGCTTTTATCTGGCTATTTTAAAACCCTTTCACTTTCACAAAATGCAAAGATTCAACTTTTGTTGTATGGTTTCAACAGTGCACTTTGACTATTGCTTCCAATGCCTTGAAGAACACCAAAAAACTCGAAATCACTGCCCTACATGCAGAAGTTCAATCAGTGGAACATTAGTATACAAACTTAGCATGGGGTAGATTATATCTTTCTACAACCTGTTATTGGGCTCAGCTACTTCTAAGTTCTTCAGGTATGCATTTTTATTGCTGCTCGGGTTGCCATGAACACTATTTGGATCTATTATCATTTGCCAAGCGGCTGTTATTTGGAATATTTCAAGTAAATCTTTGTATAACAATCACTCAGCTTTTCAGTGATTGGGTGTATAGATAATGAGCTGTTCCAAATTTCTCAAAGAGAATATTTATATGATAAAGCTCAAATTCTTCTTTCAAAATTTTGAAATTTGAGCAAAGAATCCCTAGTTGGATATAAGGTCACGAGAATGCTCAAGGCTCTTATGTAGATCGAAGTTCCATCATTAGAATCTACTCTTTTCTTTCTTTGCACGAAAACTCTTGAACTTTGCTCTAGTTCAAAAGGTCTTCGTTGGCTTGCTCTAGATTTGTGATTTGCCATGCCCTTGGAGGTCCCGAATCTAGATTTGCAAACAAAGATTTTTTTATGACCTATTTACCTCCATTTAGTTGGATAGAGTAAGCTTGTAATGTTGACTGTTTTCACTCCAACGTGTTTTTGGTTTGTAGTGTATCTCTGTTTGTATTTGACTGGATCAATATAGCTCTATGCAATGTTACTTTTGCCTCTTTCCAGTTATCAATAGATAAGTAGATGTTACTTTAGGGGTCTAAATGTTATAAAAGGGCTTGAAATAACAAGTAGGCCCCAAAGTGCCAATACAAGTAGGCATACTTGGTTGGATACAGCCTTAGTGCATTTTCACTTATGCAATTTTTATATTTATACTTCAAGAAATGTGGTCTGTTGGTGAGATTCCCCCCCCCCCCCCATTCATTGGGTTCCAATGGATTATTTGAGTTCTAATGGATTAATGTTTTAGAGCTAGATTGTGCTTTATTCTTGGCTAATTGGTTTTGACTATTTGCTCCTTTTTTTGGTCCTTTCAAAGTGACTATTTTGTATTAATGTGATGAAGGCTATTCAACAACCAATGTTGTGGGTAGTTGAGTGGAATGACACCTGATCTAATCACTTTGAGCTCAAGCAACCTCTTGATCCAAAGCACTTCCTTGGTTGTGGTTATTAGAGCCTTGTACTTGGCCTTGGTTAATGAAAGAGATTGTTTTTTGCTTTTTTGATAGCCAAGAAACCACACCTTTTCCAATGAAAGTTGCAAAGGCACTTGTTGAATCTCTATCTTTCTTGTCCCTTGCAAAATCTGAATCACTAATAGCATGCAAGTTAATGGATTCACCTCTATAAAGGATTCCAAAATGTTGTGTGCTCGAGATGTATCTCAATATCCTTTTGGCACATTTCCGATGGATAACTAGTGGACCTTGAATATTTTGACTAAGCTTTGCAAGCAATATAGCAAAGATCAATTCTAGTCATGGTTAGTCACATTAAGGAGCCAATAAGTTGCTTGTAAAGAGTGTTGTCCTTGAAGTATGTTTCATTATTTTTATTGGTTACTTTTACATCATGCTCCATGGGAGTCTCTACATGCTTACATCCATGCAAGTTAAATCTATTGAGTAATGAAAGAGCATATTGAGATTGACAAATGAAGACATAATCTAAAGATCTAAGTACTTCCATACCCAAAATGAAGTGCAAATGGTGAGATCTACCATCTTGAATCCTTTGGATAGATCTAGCTTAGTTTTTTCAATCCCTTCTAAGTCATCTCCACTAAGTATGATATCATCAACATAAAGCAATAAAAGTATGATGCCTTTTTCACTAAATCTTGTGTACAATGTGGGATCATATTCATTAGGAGTAAATCCAATATATATAAGAAAAGAATTGAGCATTGTATTTCAAGATCTAGAAGCTTGTTTCAAACCATACAAGCTTCTCTTGAGATGGCACACCTTGTCTTCCATCTGTTGCTTGATGAAGTGCTTGCGTTGCTCCATGAATATGTCACGATCCAAATAGCCATTTAGAAATGCTCACCACCTCTTAAAGGATCCCTTACAAGATATTCCATAGATGTATATTCATACATGCATAGATCCATGTGAAAACTTTTTAGGAATGAAGTAGCATGCTGAAATAAAAAAACTCTAGCAAGAAAAGTGGAGCTTAAGCTATTTCAATATCTAAAATTGAATGGTAGGGGCCAAGATCGAGTATTATTGGCTCCCAACTTCGTGCATCATCTTCATGAAAGAGGAGATTATCGACGTATAATGCAAGAATGAATACTGATCCATCATGAGACATAAGAATGGATTTAAGAAAATAAAAGATCGTCTTGAGTTGAGCATGCCAAGATCTTGCTACTATCTTCATGATCTTGATGTCCTTGGCCCTTCACCTTTTTCTTGCACTTGAATCGGCTCCTCTCCATCAATGAGTTGAATAAGCTACTTCAAGTATTCCACTCATGAAAGATTATATTTCTACCATTGACAATTTCTTTGGTGAAAAAAATGTAGATTCTACAATCTGTACTTGAAGAGCAAAAAACTACTATTATTACTTTCATTGAAGTAAGATAATCTTTGGTCATTACATTGAAATGATCATGCACAAAGCAATTGGACTCAAAGAATTCCAAGTACATTACATTAAATGGTGTTTTGATTTTTATGACACCATTTTGAAACTATTACAAAAATAGTTATCCAATGAAATTGCTTTATTAACAACAAATGTACAATTGCTTAATTCAACTTCATTGTCTTGTCATATCAACATAATGTACTAAGCATCATGAATATTGAAGATAAGAAATAAGTCACTTCAAGTATTCTAACACTATCTATGAAAAATTCAAAGATAGTAGCATCTCCATGGCTTTTCATCCTTGCAAATTGCACACTATTCCATCCAAGAAGTGGTAGAGTGCATATTGCATGTTGGATTTGTTATGATTTGCTATGAATTAGTGCTTGAATTCATGGTTTACGATGGGATTGTATTCCATTTTTGTGAGGGTTTGATGATATGCATATGTCCATTATGTCTTGGATGATTGGTTCACGCTTAAGTAACTTCTGTATATTGATGATTTGTTTAATTTGAATCAGTTAGTCCATGTGAAATCGATAACAAGAGCTAGTTGTAGCTGGATTTTAAGTCGTAATTGTGGGAAGAGTCGCTAGTGATTGTAGCAGTTTATTTCTTCTACATGAGGAGTAGCAGGAGATTTAATGTTAAGATATGTTTGGCGGCTGTAAGTGATGGCAGCATGCCTTTCTAACAGACCGTTTTCTTGAGTTTGAGTCCAAGGAGTAAAGCATGAAAGGCCATAGTCGATTAGTAGACGATATCAAGCCTTTGTTAGGGCATGTGGTCTCCATAAGCACTTTCTTGTTTACTATTTATTGGGTCCATGGAAATTGAATTCCTTATGTAGTTGTGTGTCAAAACACATTAGTGAATTGGTGATTCTGGAATGGATGTTAGGCAAGAAGGATCTTGAAGTTTACTTGGCCATTGTTTTTATGTCTCTATTAAGAATTGGTTCTCTCATGCTACGGTTTGGGAAGCACATTGGTGGCTTCTGATCAAAGCTAATAAGAGAAACTAGTGTTAAGCTCATTATTGGGTTAATCTACCTAAATGCTATTGGAAGTCATCACGAGAATATTGAGAGTTTTTTGTAATGGAATTGATCAGATCCTAAGAATTAAGTTTTTGATTATCTAGAAGGGCATTAGAATTCTCTTGGATATGATTGGAAATCTAGGTGATGAAAAGATTTTGCCTATGTTAAGATTCAGAGGAAAGTTATTCGTTCTTCATGGTACAATTTTCCTAGATGTGTTGACCTTCAAATGAAGAATTTTTTATATGACATTCAAGTGCAGTGCTGAAGTCTAGTTATTGACAATTTTGTAGTGACATTTTATCTCAGGAGGTTAGGTTACTCTCAAATAAATAAGCTAAAATGTGATTAGGGATTTTAATTCTTATAAGAATCCTTGTATTTTCATTTTCTCCTAGAATTTAAAAGGAATTCAACCCGGTAACAGGATAATTTAATAAGTAAGATGATGTTTCAAACTTTTTATATTGTGATTGACTTTTTGAATTTTTCAATAAAGACTATTTCATTAAGAGAACAATTGATGGTTGTCATAAGATTTTTGAAGTCTCTTTGAAAAACAATTATTACAAAGTGTATGTAAAATTTCACTATTCCTTAAACTAGATGATAATTTTCGAGAAACTGTAAATCCTGAGGGGGAAGTGAAATGACATCAAAATATGAAATAGTATAATGCAATCAAATTTTTTGGTAATCCCATGGGAAATTTGCGTAATACCAAGTTATTGAAGGCTCCACATTGGAGTCCCTAATCTAGAATTCATCTAAGTGAATTAATTAAGGATATTTCTATGAAAAGTTCTTAGCAATCTTGAGTTTAACCATATGTTTTGAATGAAAATGTGACAGAGGTAGTGGAGGCTACGTGTGGATCACGTTATGAACTTGTTAGTACAAAATGGTTATCCCTAGAGTAAATGCTCTCCGGTTATGAGGGTGCATGTAGTTAATTACTAAATAGTAGGAGTTGATAATGTTTTGACAAGCCATATTTGACTCTTCTTGTTAAATAAGTTCCATCACTAGTTCACAAGCGGATTATTGTTTACACCAAAAATGGTTGTAAAGCATAAAAACAAATGGATTCTCTTGAATTTGGATATATGCCTATATGGGATATAGGACTATCAAATAGACCATTTGGATCTTTGGTAAAGTTAGATCAAGAAACAAGGGATTTTCTTGGATGGATAATTAGCGGCATGGGACATTAATACTTTCAAAGAATTTTTTTTTGTGTTGATGATTATCTTGGTAAGCCCATCCATTAGGGGATATTAGAACTCAAAATGGGCCCTTTATCAAGATGCTGTTTTTTTTTTTGACTTCGCACACTTTCAACGCTTATGTGTCCCAATGAATGGTGTCCATCTGTGACGAACTGTAACAGTGGTTGACGGACGAAAATTGTATTTAACTTTCCCGGCCAAATTTTTGCGATTTTCAAATATCCCGCCGTGCAAAACAAACAATTGTGACTGGACCGCAGTGACTGCCCGAGTACTCTTATGCTACCCGTCATTGTATACTCAAGGTTGATTTGACATCAATAGTCGTAAACTGTAGTTAACTAGTCTTTGCAGTTTAGGAACTTCTTGTTATTCATAGGTATACCTCTCATTCTCTTCATTCTATCTCTTATTTTGGATTGTCATTTTTAGGTTTACCTCTCAATCTCTTCATTCTCTCCATTCTCAGCTTGTGTACACGTATTTTCGACTAATGGCTACACATAATCGAAGACCAAGAGGAACCATTGATGCAATCAATATTTGCAATGAAAAAAATGCAGAAGATCAATGGATACCAAGAATATATATATATCAATGATCTTGATGCATCCCTCTACAAAAGGCTCATTCCGGAAAAGAAAAAGATTGAATAACATATATGTATATATAGAAGCTTTTGGAAAGGCAGGATAATGGATTTCAAAGTATCACCTGCCGGTCAATTTATCACAGAAGTTTTAGTTCAGCATGCTTATCTTCACAATGAGCTCAACATCCATGATTTGAATCCAAATGATAGAAGAAAATGCAATTGTGAGTTTTCAGATTTATTTTTTTGGAATTAGCATTTTTTTTTAAATATATTTTTCTTGTGATATTTTTGTTGGTTTTGCAGATTTGTATCCATCAAATTTTGTTGAATGGCAAACAGTTCAATCGATTGCAGGAATAATCGATGTCATACATTTGGATATTGATATTTTACAATATAAAGGTCGTTCTACAAAATTACTTTAGAGTCAGGAGTTTTCTTTTATGATCACACTTATTTTCTTGATAAAAATGGTTTAGTTGGTAGATTAGAGCCATTTTCTCTACTAGATTTTTTGAGTGAGGAATGGATTTCTCTTCAAGCAGCAATTTCAGAAAGTTTTTGATCTAGACTATATATTGATATCCAGAGTATATTAAAATGTAACACTGGATCAAAGAATAATAGATTAAGTTGGTATCTACCTTTTACTATTTTTATTGATTTTTTTTCCAAATGCAATGTTCAGAGAACGAAAACAATGGTTATTTGTAAGGATTTGAGTGCTGAAATAATCGTCGAGTTGTTGGATGATGGTTGAGATATGAAACAAACATCGAAAAACAAATGCTCACTTTGTTGCTGTATTATAGAAGATGGATTAAATGCAAAAATGTTTGGAAGCCACTTGATCAAGAGTTTGGTATAAACCCTCAAGAGCAACTTCAAATAACAATGAAAAGAAATGACAACATTCTTGCAATGGTTGAGGTCGAGGAAGATTGGTGTCTCAATCACATTCGATCACAACTAGACATGTTGCAATTCGATCCTCAGGATAGGATGGAGGGAACATAGGACCGGCTACAGAAGGAGATGGAAAAGGGTATGGATATGGTAGAGCATATTGGGAGGATGGCCCATAATTTCCCGCCACAGTCGAAAGCATCGCTCGCATCTCTGCCATGGTCTTCTCCATACTGGTCCATGCAAACTTTCATAGACGGAGACACACCTACAGGCAAATTTGCAGTCACCGTGTTTGGATTATGGTCAAGACTTGGATTAGGACTAGCAGGAGGTGATTGAAGAGCAACTAAAGGACTGAGAGGTGTATCGACATGGTCGTCTTCCATAATGAACACAATGAAACAAAAGGCTGTGTCTGTGTAGACTCTCGAGGATTTGATGTTTTTGTGCTCCTAGATCAGTTTGTCCTAGTGAAGGTGGTCCTTAGAGTGCCAGCTGTGGCTGAGGTTCATGTCGAGGTTGTCTGGGCAACTCTTGTATATGGATTTGGTTGTTTCGTGGTGGATAGTGCGCATGTTGGTTTTGTGAAACAAATGGTTGTTGAGGAGGTTGATAATGTCCTCTTGACTGGTTGTGAGGTTGGTTCCTCAAGTTATAATAGCAATAAAGAGAGGTATGTCCCATAAAGTCGCAGATGTCACATTTGATCAAGGAAGTATCTGGGACCGGTTGGTATGAAGGGCACTCATTGCCAGTGTGTGCACCTCGACAGTGAGGGCACCACGTGTTCTCTCGTCTATGGTGGATTTGACCAGTGGGTAACTGACCCGGCATCGAACTCTGGATAGACTTAAGAGTGTTTTGAAACTCTTTCGTGAGTTTCTCCATCTATTGTTGGTGTTGTTGGTTAAGCAACTCCATCTGTGCGGCGGTTTACGATCCATACGGTATGGTAGATTACGATGCCTACGTGTTATGATGGATGACTGTTCCTACGGGTGAGAACGGGTGGTGCGATAGTTGGGATACGGTTGTTATCATTGGAAGATTAAAGGTATGCGATTGCGGTGAAGGTTGTGTGTTTTCGGTTGTTACGATAGCTGTGGTGATGTTGTTGACGATGGCTGCGGCTCACGGCAATCACTATGGTGTAACGTAGTTGCGTGCGATGGCTACGGCTCAAGGCAGTCGCTACAGGTGTGAGTCGGTTTGATGCAGTTGTAATGCGTGTAGTGCGGTTGGAAAGCAAGGGGACTGCGATTGAGGGTGGGTAGGATGGTGGACGGAATTGGCAAGTGAATACGATGTCTATTCGGTGGCTACGATGCAAAGAGTGAACCAATGGGAGTTTTGTTGAATGCATTCCCTACGGCTCAATGCAGTTCTCAGAGTGCAGAGCGGTCACTACAGTGCAATGCGATTGTTACGGCTGAAAGGTGGCTGCAATGACTTTAGTGTGTTTGATTATGGTCTCAATGGTTCAAGGGTCGGTTGAGATCAAAGATCATCCGTCGGTTGAGAACTAACGCGAGGGCATCGGTTAAGATCTGACGCAAGGTCATTGGTTGAGATCTGATGTGAGGGTGTCGGTCGAGTTCTGACGCGAGGTCGTCGGTTGAGATCTGATGCGAAGCGTCGGTCGAGATTGAAACGGAAACTGTTGATCGAAATCTGACGCGAGGTCGTCGGTCGAGATCTGACGCGAAGCGTCGGTCAAGATTGTAACGGAAGCTGTCGGTCGAGACGAGGTCATCGGTCGAGATCTGACTCAAAGCGTCGGTTGAGATGTGAGCAAATGCATCGGTTGAGATGTGACTCAAGACATGGCAAGATTGATCTGTAGTGGATCGGTCGAGAGTTGATGTGTAGCAGTCTGGTCCAAACAAGAGTCGCGGCTCGGCTTGGGAAGGAGCATGAAGCGTCAATTGAGAACTGAACTGCGTGCTAGTCAGGACGAAAATGGTGAGCTCTGTAATGAAGGTGTGGAAGTCCTGAGAGCAATGGTTATGCCGCACAGATCGAAAAGGTTTGGGACAGTTTAATGTTTGTGTAGCTGCGGAATGACGCCAAATGTTCACAGATTCCACTGAATCTGTGAACACGGTTTTGTTGTTTCTTTTACTTCTTCTTCGTTCTTCTGTAGTTACGGTTCTTATGGTTCTTCCTCTTATTAGAACAATTACAAAACAGAAGCGCTACTCAGATTGCAACGTGTATTTTCCAGCCTGTCAGTGGGAGTCACGGATCCGATACTCAGCTACATGCATAAACCAGTCATGTAACCAAACATAGCTCAAGAAAATCAATATTTAGAAACAGGGAGCAATCCTACCACTATCTACTAAATCAGAAAACGATCAAGAACAAGATTAACTACTAAAACAAGGAACAAGAAACAAGTAACTAGATTCCTAACAACATTTTAACAGTCTAAGAATCAAGAAACACTCATTTCTTGATGCCTAGATTGCTCAAGAACAATCAAGAACTGGAATGTAAGAAAGTATGCAAGATCTACACCACTGTTCCAGCCTATTTAGTTTACTTGAGTGCTGATTCCTACCTTATTCCACAAACAAGAAATGAATCCCAATCCACAACTAAGCAAGAAACAAGGAAACAAGAAACTAGTTAATCTACAATACAAGGAAATCAAGCATGCTGGAGCCCAAGTGGCAATTCCACCAAATTAGAATTACATGTGGAATTTGCCCTTCCACTAAAGGTCACCATCAAAAGGTGGCTCACTCTAACTAATTTAAGGGGGTTCTACTGTAATTTACAAAGCCTAAGAAGTATGACTAGCTCCTACATGGTCGTTCCTTCTCTAGGATACACCATGTAGGCTCACATAGATATTTCACTGTCATCCTAGCTAGTAATTTCTTGACTCTCATGCTCGGCTCTCAACTTCTTCTGCTCTCCTCCTTCTGAGACCTCCTCAATCATGTGTGAGAGATATTCCATGTCTTCGGCTTGGCTTGACATCTGGGGATTCTCTGGAATCTACTAACACCATTGCATTGATTACATCAAAATTTTCGCAAAGACTTTAAAAGTTTTGGGCAATGTAACACCCAACCCCAAAACAAAAAGCACCATGCATTTATCCAAATGCACCGAACCCCTTTGTAGAAACTATGACATCTATACAACACAAGGCTATGGGCATGCAATACCCAGTGACACTCACTGAGAGACATGCAAGCACCAAAAAGGACTAGGCCCTACCCTCACCATGCATCCCATTTACTTTCAAGAAAAAAAGTAAAGAAAGAAGTTAAATAAAAAACTTCATGCATGTTAGTAAAGCCCCCCCCCCCCCCCCCCCCCCCCCCTCCCTTTCCTTCCAAACCTTACCAGGGCTTGACAAGGTAAAGCAGCCACTGGCTCATGGCTGTCACAGATGCTTTCGGTCGTCAGCCACAGCTCGAGAAGTTACCTCAACCGATCCAACAAAAATAACTCTGTCAGATCAATTGATCAAGGGCAATCATGGCCTTCCTCCACGCGCTTCAACCAGAGTAGCCTCTGTTGTGAAAAATGTCCGACAGCCACTCATTCTTTTAGAGCCAGTGAAGCTAGAACTTTTCTAAATCAGCTAGCTACCAGCTCAACCTACCAATGAGATTCATTCAAACTCGTGGTTAATCCTAGACAAGTATGACACAACAAATCCAGGTAGCAAACTACTGTGCGGCAGCCTTTCTGATTCCATCTTTGCTTCAAAGGATTCAAAACACAAGGTTACTTCCCTTCTACAACAGACCAACTTGCATTACTGCGACCCTCTCTAACCTCGCTTTACTCTGAACAGAGGTCTCAAACCTCACCAAATCAGATTTTACAGAGGCTTAGAATAAATAGGTTTACCATTCTTAACCTCCTAGAGTCAGCAAGCTGCAAATTTCACAGGAATTCAAAGAACTCTTCTCCTTGGATTTGGTGAAGAGTGCTTGATCACTTTCTCCATCTTTGAGAGATAATCTCTCAAATCTTGCAATTCGAGTTTAATGCCTATATTCCTCGGCTATCAAGACTCCTTGCAAGGCTTCTAAAGAGGGTAAGTCCTCTTTAATTGCATAAGATTGGACAGTGGTATCAAAATCTTCACTTAGTCCATTCAAGATAACTTGAACTATTTCCTTGGATTTGATAGAATCATCTATGCAACAAAGATCTTTATGGAGATCCTTAACTCTAGAAACACAGGATGAAGCACTTTCATCCTTTCTTTGAAAACTTTGAATGATCATATTTCTTAGAGTAAGGATTCTAGAAGTGTTTTTAGACTTGTAAATAGATTGAAGAGTACTCCATGCTTCTTGAGCATTGACACAAGAACTAATCTCTCTTAGGACTTCATTGGAGACATTTAGCTTTAAAACATGAATAGCAACGCGTACTCTTTTCTTGAATTTTGGAATTTCTTGAGGATTATTTGGTTCCTCCTCATTCCCATTCACTATATCTATTAGATCTTGAAGTACAAGAATTGATTCTATCCTCACTTTCCATGTACTATAATTTGTAGAGGTGAGTCTTTCACCTTGTTCTAATAGATAAGATTCCATTGAAGTCATATCTAGAGAATTGATTTTGGCTTTCTAAATGAATGTTTTCAGAGGTTCAAAACTAATCAAATGTAGACTATTGATTACTTAGAATCAAGTAACAAATGATTGAGAACTCAAAAAAGGCCAAAAGTTCCAATTTCTAGGTGCTAGACAAAATTTGCACTAAATTTTTCAAAGCAAAAGTAAATGAAGTAAATCTGAGTTCACACGTGTGAAATAGCTTAAAAAAATCAGATTTATCATTTAGAAAGTTTCATCCATTCATAGGATCATAGATCCAAACAATTCTTCTTGGATTGAAGAAAATTGAAAAATAGTCAAAATTTGTTATTTTTGACTCCTACAATAAAGGATCTTAGATAGTACAGCCTTCAAGCATGTAAAACTCTGTTTTTCTTCTTCAACATGCCTCACTTGAATGTCAAGAACTCTCCTTAGGTTCCACAAATCCTCTTGAGGTCACTTGCATCACAAACTAGCCTTGATTAGCTTCCTATTCATATGCTACATGGATGGAAGAGATGAGAAGTAACATAGCCCCCACTCTATCTCGATTAGAGGCCTCACACGTGCTGCTATAGTAGGTCGTACAGCTCTGAAATCAAAGAAAAAAATATGTTAATAAGTGATGATAAGAGTGGATCTAGTTATCTCAAAATCGAGTGCTAGTAAGAGGCAAAATTTCATCAACAATGATGAGAAGTCATTCCATTTGATAAAGCAATGATTAGATGTGTATTCTCCTATCAAGCTCTGATACCATGAGAACTTTTTCACACGTGTGAACCAGCTGCAAGTACAAGGATCAAGGAAATGAATGTTTGCACACTAAACTAGCTTCTATTCTAAAAACAAAGAGATGGAAAACATTGGCAAGCTAGTTAGCAAGAAGGCAAGAGCATTCATCACAATCTAACTATCATTACACCTCCAATGGATCAAATGGAAGCTTTACTTGAAGAAGTGTGATCTTGAGGTACAAAGCCACCTTATTTATAATACAAGAGGCTTCTAGAACTCGTGGAGAGAGAAAGCAACCTAGATGCCACATTGGCTCTACCTCTCTTCTAGATGACAAAAAGACAAATGGATAAGACTTGAGAATCTCTCTTTTTGAGAATCCTTGACCTACAAGAGTAGCCTCACATGCTTCTTGATAGGTTCTAGACCTACACATCACTATGGAGACTTTGACTCAACTTGGAAAGTTACTAGACTAGTCTACCTCAAGTTTGGACAAACCCCAAAACTTGAATCTCTAAGTTTAACATTATCTTAATTTGACAATATTTTCACAAGCTTTAAGACTGAAAATCTTGGTGTGCTCAATGCAAAAACTGAAGCGAGAGTAGCAGAACTTTTGAAATCATTGTATGCTTATAGTGAAATATGAGGTGGGACAATTTTTCAACGCGACATAAACATTACAAAAGTAAGGTATGCTAGATCTATACATGTTGATTTACTATAGTTTGAAGCATTTATGGATTGTAGCTTTCAACAATGGCAATGTTCCATTTGCATGTTGCTCTTCCTATGGAATGCACTCCAATTATTAAGAAAAATTCGAAAGTTGTAGAGAATATTGCTGCAATAGTTAGAGAATTGAGAATGAATAATCATATAAATATAGATTTGTGGGTGGATGGATCAATTTATCCTAATGATCCAGCTACCAATTTGTGTCCAGATTTTAAGTCCGTAACTCATCTTCTCAGATTTGTATGTGAAGGAAATAGCGGATTACTTGGATATTGTCAAAGGTTGTGTGATATTGGAATGCATAGCATATCTTGTATTAATCAGCAATTACAGTTTGCATTGCAATGTGCAAATCAACAATTGCTTCATTATGTGCAACACACTAGTGCTGAAAATAATGCACTCAAGAATGTTATGTGAGAGTTGAATGCTATAGTCACTACTCTTCGGGGATCAAACCAAGAAATGTTAGAATCCATGGAAAAGTTGTGATCCAAGAGTTTAAAAACTGTTGTTGATATAAAAGTTATCAAAAAGACAATGATGAAGAGGAATATAAAGAGAGTACCAATGAAGAATATTGATGACTTATCTACACATAGCGGCAATAAAAAAAAAGAATTTGAACATTCAAGTATGTTTTTATATAAACTGTTTATTTGATTTGTATATGCACTTGATAACATGGAAATTTATTCATTTTCATATGTTTGTTGCAGATCATGTTTGGTGGCAAAGAACTATTTAACAGATCATTCATGCATTGGATCATTTTTAAGTCATGTTTTACCAAGAAAGTCAACAAAGGAAATGATGAAAAATACTCAGTTTGAAAAAATGAAAAATGAAATTGCAGAGACTGTTTTGATTAAGGTTCAATCATACTTGGATGCAAATCTGATACAAAGTGCATGTGATGTTTCTAGAATTAGCAGACATGCTTATTTTTTTTTTTTAGAATAGTTAAAGAAGCTTTTTCCCAAGTGATGGTGAAGAAAACTTATCTTCTGCGTCCATATCGGGTAAGATTAGCAAGAAATTATTATAATGACGGAATGTTCAAAGTAGTTGGCCAAAAACTTCATATAATTGAAATATACAAATCAGAATATGGTGAGCTCAATTACAACGATTGCAATAATATTTTCCTTGATATTGAAAATGTTCTAAAATACATTATTCGATTCTATAAATTAGACGAACATCAAGTAAATGGAAAGCTCATTATTGTAATAAAATTGGATGAATCTGAAATCATCAAAGGTCAGAAGTTGGAACGAGTGAGTGTCACTTTGATGAACAAAATTTCAGATACAGATGATCGAACATTTAGTGTTCAATCGGAAAATCACATACGGTGGTTGGCGACATTCCAGGTATACATTTCAAATTTCATTTAGAATATCGTTATTAACATTTCATACCTTGCCAGTTTTTATGGACATGTCATGCATTACTTGCTTCTGTACAGGTCTTGAAAGAGGACCATAAAATACTTTCATGGATATTTTCAAGAACAAATTATGGCAAGATTATAAAGAGACATTTGGAGGGTGAGAAATTTACAGTCGAAAACCATGAAAGTTTTCAAATTCAATGGCACCTGGCAGGGGATTTGAAAATATTAAAATGTATGTATAATGTCTCTCATGGGGCAACATCAAAGCATCCATGTTTATATTGCATGAAGGATTGCTACAATATGAATTTGGGACGATCAAACACTGGCCCAACACGAGAAGCTGAAGATCCAAATATGAAAATTGTTCTGCCAATTCCATTAAGAAATGTTCACATATGCACATTGCATGTTGAGGTTCGTATTATTGAAAAACTTATTTACCTGCATATTCTACTAGCATGGAATCATAAACCGGAGTTTGTGGCTAAAGCAGCAATTAGGAGGTTGGAAATAGTTCTGTCAAATGCAGGACTACATAAAGGGAATGTCACGATTGAAAAAAATGACAGACTCTCCGGAAAAAAAAAAAAAAAAAAAAACGTTCCTAATAAGCCATCAATTGGAGTTGCTAAAGCAAGAAAATTCTTATCCAATTACACATGCAAAGAATCAAGTGTCAGATACGAAATTTGAAGAGAAATTGTTCAAGCCACACAAACACTGGAAGGATGTAATCGAGTGGAAAAGGGACAAGTGTGGACCAACTTAGACAAACTCATAGGTGTTATCAGGAAAGAAAACCTATCATCAGAAGATATGAGGACTTTGCAAAATCATTGCACCACATTTGTAAAATTTGTACATGATTGTTGGGAAAAAGACAATGTTACTCATTACATGGTGCTAATCTATATCATTATCTGGTACTTATCTCATTCAGGCTTATATTTTTTTTCTACTGATGTAACTAATCAAAACTCTTGTTTGCAACACATCCTTCTCCATCATGCAACTTATTTTGCAAAGGAATATGAGAGCTTAAGTATCTGGTCATCACAAGGCTTGGAAAAATCTCATTGACAAGCAAGGGGAGCATTTCATAGAGCTACAAATCATTGAGGACACAATTCAAGAAATAAATATTTAGTTCAACTTTTTCAAAAATCTATTACAGAAAATTGTTTTGTTATCATCATCATCCTCTTCAAGATTCAGATGGATGGTATTGTCATGAAGGAATAGTCTCCTTTCATATGGATCCAAAAATTCTAAATTGTTCCTTTTACGCATATCAATGTAACCCGAATAAAGGACCATTGCAGATGATCTTTTTGTAGTCACATTGGGAGTATAACCCAATATGTTAATTGCCAAATCCCTTTTCACAAAAATTATTTTATATGGTCCTCTTGCATACTTATGGCCTCCTAAACAAACTGATAATGATTTGATGGCCATAATAATAGTAGTTGTATATGGATTAAAAGATGAATGATATATACAAATCTCATTATTTTGAAAGTTTTTCAAATAATGAGATAGAGACACATCCTTTATGTCAAGAATTAGATATGCAACATCAAGCATTCACCATAACCAATCACCACAAGAAGGCGGAAGAAGAACACGCACTGCCACTCTATCACACTGACTCATACAGAATGTAAAATGTACAAATAAACCCTGAATCCTGATAGAGAGAGAAAACCTACGAGTAGACTAATAGACTAGCCTACGGCTATAGACAACTGGTCACAACTGTCAACATTAATGTGCATCGTAAACAATAACAATGAAGTTTATCATTGATTTCTAACACTCTCCCTCAATGATAAAATTACTTTTTTCTATCCCTAATAGAGTAGGAAACCTCTCAAATTTACATCTACCTAATGACTTAGTAAAAATATCTGCCATTTGATCTTCAGATTCACAAAAAACAAGATCAATGGCTCCATCAAGAATTTTCTCTCGAACAAAATGGTAGTGTATTTCGATGTGCTTGGTTCGAGCATGTAAAACTAGAGTTTTGACAAGGTGAATGCAATTTTGATTATCGCAAGATATAGTAGTCGCATCCACCTATGGTTGACCTAAATCCACAAGCAATCTTCGTAACATACCGCTTCTTGTGTAGCATTGCTGAGTGCTCGATATTCAGCTTCCGTCGATGATAAGGCTACTGTAGATTGCTTTTTGCTGTTCCATGAATTTGTAGCTGTACCATAACTAGATGTATGACCACTGGTAGATCTTCCGTCATCAATATTACTTGCCCAATCGGCATCTGTATAACCTACCAACATTGGCGCTTCAGGCTGATCATACTTCAAACCAAAATTCAATGTCCCTCGAATGTATCTGAGAATACGTTTAGCAGACTTCCAGTGTGCTTGACTAGGATCTTGCATAAATTGACTAACAACACCAACGGCATAAGAAATATCAGGTCGTATGTGTGTCAAATAAATCAAACTACCCACCAGTTGTCTATACAAATAAGCATCCACTTTCTCAGATTCATCATATGCAGTAAGCTTCATGTTGACATCCATAGGTGTACTCAAAGGCTTACAATCTTGCACATTGAACTTATAAAGCAAATCTTGTGCATATTTGCTTTGTGTAAGAAAGACCATGTCTTCCTTTTGCCATTCTTCAATGCCAAGACAATAGTGCATCAATCCTAGATCACTCATGTCAAAAGCTTTGGAAAGATCTGATTTTATTTCATCAATTAAGCTCTCATTACTTCCTGTAATAATCAAATCATCCACATACAACACAATGAATACTATATCTGAATCTTGCCTTAGAATGTAAAGATTAGGATCAGCATCACTCTTTATCATTCCCCTCCGCTTGAAGTGTTCATCAATGTAAGAGTACCACGCCTGTGGTGCTTGCTTCTATCCATAAATGGCTTTGTTGAGCTTTCAAACGAGATGCTCTCTCCTTGGCTCAACAAATGCTTGAGGTTGTACTAAGTACACCTCTTCATCCAGCACTCCATTAAGAAAAGCAGATTTAACGTCCATTTGCTGGATCTTCCAGCCATAGAAAGCAGAAATAACAATGATAGAACGTATAGTTACCATCTTAGCTACGGGTGCGAAGGTTTCTTCAAAATCAATACCTTCATGCTGCTCATATCCTCTCACAACCAATCGTGCTTTATACTTGTTGAGTTGCCCATCAGCTCCATATTTAATCTTGTATATCCATTTGCAAGTGATAGGCGTCTTACCATCAAGTAGCTCAACCAAGTTCCACGTCCTATTTTTCGATATAGCTTCCATTTTTGTTTCCATAGCTTCACACCACTCCTTGTGCTCTTTTGCTTTATCAAAAGTTTTTGGTTCTTGAGCCTTGAGCACAGAACCCATTAGGGCTAGATTCATCTCTAATCTTGCAGGAGGTTTTTGATTTCTACTTGATCTTCTAAGCTCTCCCTGCTCACTTGATTCGGGAGTATCTCTCTTATTAGCATCACTTGTTACTGACAAGTACCACTTAGGCACTATCCTAGGAATCTCATTATTGACCCTGTCTTTTTCCATTGGCTCTTCCATATCGACACTAACTTCTTTCTTCACTTGTGCTTTAACTTTATCATCAAAGGGATCAATTGTCAATTTTATTTGGTCATTTTGACCCATCTCATCAAAAGTAGCATCTCTAGAAATCATCATCTTTTGTGCATCTATGTCATACATCCTATATGTCTTGGCTCTTTCATCATATCCAAGGAAAATACACTTAACAGCTTTTGCATCCAGCTTCTTTCATTTTTCATCAGGTACATGAGCGTAAGCATCACAACCAAATATTTGTAAATGAGAAACATTAGGTTTCTTTCCAGTAAAAGCTTCGTAAGGTGTCTTACCCTCCACGGACTTCGTAGGATACCGATTCAAGATATGAGTAGCTGTGTTGCATGCTTTTGCCCAAAAAGTATTTGGCAAACCCTTGCTCTTAAGCATTGCCCTAGCCATCTCCACAATGGATATGTTTTTCCGTTCTGCAACTCCATTTTGTTGTGGTGAATAGGGTGTAGTGGTTTGTCTCTTGATCCCATGATCCTTGCAAAAATTTATAAACTCTGTTTAAAAAATACTCACCGTCACCATCTGATCTGAGGGTCTTAATATAACAACCTGTTTGTTTTTGAACTAGAGCCTTGAACTTTCTAAACTTGGCAAAAGCATCAGATTTCTTGCTTATGAAATAAATCCAGATATGTCTACTATAGTCATCAATGAATGTGATGGAATAGTAACAACCACTAATGGACCTAGTTTGTATTGGTCCACATAGATCACTATGAACAAGATCAAGAATGCCATTGGCTCTTCTTGCTCCATCTTTGGGAAATCTCTCTCTATGCTGTTTTCCCAAAATGCAACCCTCACAAATTTTTCCTTCAAAACAGATATCAGACAATCCAACAACTAGATTACCTCTTTTAAGGATTTGCAAGCTTTGAGCAATGATATGACCAAACCTTTGATGCCAAAGATCACTTCGACTATCAACAGTGCTTACCATAGCTTGAGTAAAAGATCTCGCATTCAATTTGTAGAGTCAATTCTCGTTGACTCTAGCTCCTGTAGCAATCACTTTGTAGTGATTCTTGATGTCTTTGACAAGATATTTGTCACTATCAAACTCAACCTTGAGTTGTTGATTAGCCATCGTCCCAACAGATGGTAGATTGCTAGCTAAGCCAGGTACATATTGCACATTTCTTATATGCTTTATCTTCCCATTGGCTAACTTCACTGGTACCACTCCAACTCCTTTAACAGATAGCAATTTGCCATCAGCTTGCCCAACTTCATCACCATTGTTAGTTTTCTTGAGTTCTGAAAACCACTCTTTCCTTGAAGTCATGTGCTTGGATGACCACTATCAATGTACCAGGTATCCTTGGCTTCATCACTTGTCATTAATGCTGTAATAAACAATTTTGAACTCTCACCTGTATCATCTTCATATTGATCATCATCATATTGATGTTGATCAATATAATTGTCTTCATAATAATAGTCATCAAATTGATGTCGATCAGCATAATTTTCCGCTTGCCATTTGTCTTTTCTTTGTTCCATCTCCTTATGTCTCTTGAAGCATTCACGTTCCCAGTGACCAGGTTTGTTGCAGTACCTACAATTTCCAGGTTTATTTTGTCTTGAATAGCCGCATCCTTGACCTCGGTCTTGGTTTCAATTATCTCGATTCGGACTATCATTGACTTGCTCATGAAATTGTTGAAATGATCCTCGGCTTGAGTTTCCTCCTCTCGATTGATACTTTCCACGGCCAAATCTTCCACCTCATCCTCTAACTGCAAGAGCTTGATCATAGCTCCTGTTACGATGATTCAAGTTCTCTTGACGTTGCTCTTCTTGCAAAAGCAATCCATCTAGTTCTTCATAGGTTGGTAGATTTTCTCTTGTGACTATACTCGTCACAAACATCTGATGTGACTCACTCAGACTATTCAATGTTCAATTGCACGATCTCACGATCTTCCATCCGCAATGTATGCAACTTTGTCTTTAGAAATAGTATTCGAGATGTATTTGTCGTTTCAAACAATGCCTTCAATGTATCTCATGTTTCTTTTGGTCCTTCTGAATCTGAAATATAAGGAATAATTGCATCTCTAACTGATAAGTTGATGACATTTTGGGCTTTCCGTCTTCTCCTATCAAATGACCGCTGATCTTCTTCAATCACTGGTCTTGTCTCTTCATTTGTCACAATCTCCCATAGCTCCTTTCCATCAAAATGTTCTTTAGTTTGAATTTCCAAACTGCATAGTTGCCGGCACCTTCCAATTTGCTTGACTCATTAAGGACACTCTCGCTTAGAGTTGCCATTACTGGATAGATGAGTCTGGATCACAAAATCTCTCCCAATCAACAGATTTTCAATCTGTCTAATGCTGCCCTGGCCTTTCTGATGCCTCCGGGACTGTACTTTCGTTTCCCACTGATGATTCTAAACTCCAACCCTACAAAATACACCAAAGAAGAATTTCTTCCAACTGTTTTTGTCTCTCCAAGCTTTCACCTCCCGTGAAGGACTTTTTCACTTCGTTGCGGAGCCTGTGACAAGTTGTATCCACTGATCAGGCACGCAGGACTATCGCTGCTCTGATACCATGTCAAGAATTAGATATGCAACATCAAGCATTCACCATAAGCAATCATCACAAGAAGGCGGAAGAAGAACACACACCGTCACTCTATCACACTGACTCATACAAAATGTAAAATGTACAAATAAACCTTGAACCCTGATAGAGAGAGAAAACCTATGAGTAGACTAATAGACTAGCCTACGGCTATTGACAACTGGTCACAACTGTCAACATTAATGTGCATCGTAAACAATAACAATGAAGTTTATCATTGATTTCTAACACTTTCTCCCGACTGATACACCTTAGACGCCTCCATGTCTCATACCAAAGGCATTTATTTCAATAGCATCCTGTAAACGAGTAAAAAAAATCAATTTAGAATGATACATAAACTGCAAACTCATACTTTAACACAGTGTTTGAAATAAGAAAACTGAACAATATCAATACCAATATAATATCGACGTACCAGATCATAATCATCATATTCAATGACGTTTGCTCTGGTAATGTCATGTCCTCCAATGGCCTCTACATTTCCGGAGGGGATATATTGAGTTCTTGGGGGATATTTTTTTTGGAATTCCAAAAATTCCTCCTCTGTGGCAAAGTGTTTTTCATAGGCTTTAGATTTTTCAATCATGGCCTCCAAGGCCTCATTGCTAGATTTTCAATTGCCATCTTTATCATAATCTATCTCACTTTCAAGGTCATCATATGTGTAATCAACAATGTCAGAAAATTCTGATAAATTTTGTGCAAAAATTGAGAGGATTTCATCCTCTCTCAAATTCAAAACATCTTCTGTATCATTAAATGAAATATAACTATAATTATTTATAAAATATAAGAGAATATCGAGTAGAGTTAATTGATTAACAGGAGATGCAGATGGAAGAGAATCAGAGAGGATTATAGAACGAGAGAGTTTTCTGATAATCTGAAGCGATAGATGCTTCAGCTTCAACCCCTATATTAGTATCTGCATCATCTACATCAATTGGAAGAGATGCAGATGCTTCAATCAATGGAACAGTAGAATATTCAACAGACTCATCATTTGAAATTTCAGTAGATATGTAAAACACAAAAGCCATTCTTTTGATTAGAAGGTGACATATTCTTTTGTGGATACCACAATATATATTTCTTTTGAAATGGTCATGCAGGTTAGAATACTTTCTATTGTGTTTATGCTTAGAGGATCGTTGGGAATGCACAAGGTCCTGAAAATGAATGAAACAAAAACTATCTATATCCTAAACAGGAGTACTAATAATCTAAGAAAAACCATCAAGAAGAGAAATTAAATTATAATGATTCTCATAAACTAGCTTATCGATATTGAATGGAACAAAAAAAATACTGGAAAGATACTCTAATTTCTCAGATGGAATGTCATTGGCATTCAAAAAATCCAAAAGTTCGTTATCTGAGGACATGGGAGAGCCAGCCATATTGAACCTGATATTGGTTCAACGCGACTGAATGATTTCGGTCGAGGATCGAACAACAGTGCGCACGTTGATCCGAGATCATTTTGGCAAGACTGAATTTTTTCGCGAGCACACGTCAGAAGAGACTGATATCACTTCAGCACACTTGAATGAATCTGACCGTGCACTGCATGTGACGCACGTCGATTCGATATCGCGAGAAAGAAAGAAAACAAAATGATGAGGGAGTTCAAAATAAAAGATCACGGAATCGAAATATGAAAAGTGGTGCCCATATTTATAGCCTATTCCTATTGATCACAGCCACACATTTGTCAAATAATGAATTGAGGAGCGCAGCCTATATTTATCCACCAATTAGAGTGAGACAAATTTGTACCTATGCCAGAATACATTAAATAGTCTATCACTAGATTCTCTGAATCATCATTAGCCCTGACCCTAAAATTTGTACTTGTGCCAGAATACATTAAATAGTCTATTACTAGTCTCTCCGAATTATCATTAAACGAATATTAAACAAATATTAAATGGACATCATTGAAAAACGTGTATGAGGGCAATTATTACAGTCTCTTGTCCTATTTAAGCACCGTAAAGACAAAAAAATTTCTTTTGAAATAATTGTTCATTCAGAACATTCTCATAAGGCTAAGCATTTTGAAAGAGCCGATATCGATTCCACGCAAGAGGACAAGTGCTTCACCGGAACTGATCAAATAAGCATGCGTTGATGAGATACTCCGGTATGGCGAATCGAATATTGGATCGGCACGCCCGTCCCAAAAAAAAGATTTTTCAACTTGGACTACGCGCGTTGATTCGCTATTGGAATGCAGTATGAATCATCAAAGCTTACTTCGAGAGACTCCTCATACATCCAAAGCTAAAAAGAATATGTCGAAGCAAGCTTTGATGGTTCATGTTGCGTTCCAATACTCAAATATCAAATTAGTGCGCCTGGGAGAAGAAAGTGATTCTCCACTTACACTGCGTGCATCAAATCGCTATTGTAGGAAAAAAAGATTTTTGAAAATTGTCAAAATTATTGGACGACATTATGCATGAACAAAGCTTGATTCGGTAGACTCTTCATACCGTCCAAAGCTAAGAAGATTCTATCAAGTCAAGCTCTGATCATTCATATAACCGTCCAATATCGGTCCAACACACGAGAATAGCCTCTCTGGTTTACACATGCAGTATATGCGCGTCGATTCACTAGCATAACCTTGCCAATTTTAAAAATTAATTGTAAAAGTGACCATACTTTTGTAGAATTAATTGTAGATGTGACCATACTTTTGTGGAAATTAATTGTGGTTGTCATTAGCCATATCGACTAATCACTTTGACAACCGATGGATATTTAATTGGATTTTATTGACAAGCCTCTGAATATCGGGATACATATGACAAATTTGCAGAGTACTTTAGACCAGCTCCTTCCTCTCCTCCAAAACAAGATGCAGAGAACGAAAACAATCTCAACCATCTCCGCTTGTTTTTCGAGTACAAAGCGGGAGTGTTACAAAGAACAGGAGGGGTTTTTTTTTTGTTTAAATGTCCGAAGGTCTTCCCAATGGAGACAATGCACTTCAAGCAGGAGACCATAAAACTTGTGATCGAAAATTCATATCCAATTGCAGTGGCAGAGTGTTCTCCACCCAAGCTACTTCCAACTAGAGAAATGGATGTAGAGATCATAGAAAGTTTATACTGATAAAAAGTTGGTCTCCCTTGATGTGGATGAGACACATGTACAGTTATGGACTCGGCTCATTACATTCGCCGCGTCCCTAGCCACTGGAAGCTTCCTTTTAGGGCTTCCTTTTGGCTATAAGTAGGGAAACTGTGTCATTTGTCATTCAGCTGATGATATTGATCTCTCTTTTTAGCCTCCTTAATCTCTCTCTTTCTTGCTTTCTAGGGTTAAGTCTTGCTTATGTGATGCTTTCATAGCTTAGTTCTAGATCAGCTATGGCTCTATTCGTAACTTGGTATCAGAGCACTTTTCTGAGCACAATCTGGAATTTTTTCTTTGCTGCCTTGCCTTGCTCCTCCATCGTTGTTCCTACAGCTCCATTACCGTTTTGACAGCCCTGTTCCATCGCTGCTCCTTCCACTCATTCCTGCCCAGCATTCCCCTTGTTTTGTCCCCTCTTTTCTTTGCTGCCCAGTGCTCCTCCTCTTCCTTTCCATCGCTGTCACTACCTTCCGACCTATCACTTTCGTCTGATATTTTTCCAGTTTGCAGCCATCTTCCACGGTTAGTTCCTTGACTGTCCAGCGCCCATCCTCATCCAAAACTACTCAATTCCGACATCATTTGCTATTCCAAATAGCTAAAATTCTTCAACCTATAAATCGCTGTCTCAGCACTCCCAACTTGTCACTTTTGTCTTTTTTTTTCTCCAATTCCAGCCATCTTTTATAACTTATCAAAAGGCTGTCGCGCGTTCATTCTCCACCACATTTTCAGGAATTCTGATTCCGTTTACTCTTTCAAATTCACATTGTATCCCTGGCTGTCCAGCGCATTTTTACAGCTTCTCCATTGTTCTTTGTTGTCTGTTTTTTTTTCAGTTGTGATAATATTGGTTGTAATAGGCTAATTTGGGGTGACGACAAGAGTCCGCTCCGTCAAGTTTTCTTCTATTCCTTCCACTATCATTATGGCACATTCACCTACCTCGAGTGAGACTACTCAGGAAACCTTATCCGATCAGTTTCGTCGCATGGATGAGACCCTTTCTGGCCTCGTTCTTCGCTTCGATTCAGTTATGACCGGCTTTGCTACTATGCAGTCACAGATTGATTCTTTACAGCCTCATGGTCCTAGTAAAGCTCCTGTTTTTCCTACATTTGGGACTCCCCCTCCATTTGGATTTCCATCTTCTTCTGCTAGTCAGCCTAGTGGTGGACCGTTCATTCCATCTAACCCACCTCCTGGTTTCTTTCCTCATCCCCCCCTTCCTGAGCCACACTTTGCTCGAGACTTTCGTGATAGGGTACAACTTGCTACCTATTCCGGTTCCTCCGACGGAAACTTATTAGAGAATTGGTTTGCTAAGCTTGACACATATTTTCAGATTTACCCCAAGACTGATCCTCAGAAGATCCAGTTGGCTGCTTTACATTTAGATGGACGTGCCGCCACGTGGTGGTGAGTTTATAGAGCTGATCCTGATTGGGAAGGGCTCCATGTATGGCATACTTTTTGTCGTGACCTCCGCCATGCTATGATTGATCCTCAGTGGCTTGACCGCCAACGTGATACATTCCGTAGTCTCACTCAGACCAGTGATCTTGCTTCTTATACAGATCAGTTTATGGAGCTTTCTTATCTTTTCACAGATCTACAGCCCACTGAGGTTATTTCTCGTTACATTGCTGGGCTTCGTGGTGCTTTACGTTATGATGTTTCTTCCTTCCGTCCCACCACACTTGTTGAGGCGATGTCTCTTGCCAGGATTTTACAGCATAAGTACTCTGACACCCTTCCTTCCCGCTTCTCCTGACCCCGTCCTTCTGCTTCATCTTTTCCCGCTATGTTCACCCCTACACCGGCCCCTTCTGTTCCAGCTCTCTCCATTGCCCCTTCGCCTCCTCATCCTCTGACTCCTCGACCTGCTTTTGTCTGACGTTACATGTCTGCAGAGTTCGCTGATCTTCAGCAGAAGCGTCTTTGCTTTCGTTGTAAGAGTCCTGACCATCTTGCCTGTGATTGCCGCCAGCCTCTCCCTACTACTACTGTTGTTTTTTACCATGAGGGCACTACTCCAGATGATTCCGATATCTACATTCATATTTTTGATGAGCCTGACTTATCCTCTGAGCCTTCCCTTGATTTACTTCCTGCTACTTGCCATGCTCAGCTTGCCTATGCTACTTGGACAGGGTGTCCTGGTCCTCGTTCCATTCGGTTATGTGTGTGTATTACAGGTCGAGAGTATATTGCTTTAGTTGATACTGGTAGCACTCATTCTTTTATTAGCAGTTATATCACTAGTCGGATCTGTGCTTCACTTGTTCTTAATGATGCAATTACACACTCACTTGTGGGCATTGATTCTCAGGGAGACTTCCAGTTGATTACTGAGAAGCAGTTTATTCGCAGCCTGCTGAAGGCTCATTGTGCTGCCTTATTATGTGTTCAGTGGGCAGTACCAGTTCCTCCAGTTTCTACACCAACAGCTGTTCCTCAGGTGATTTCTGACTTATTACATCAATATGCTTTTGTCTTTTCAGAACCTACGACGCTACCACCATTACGTGACGTGAACCATCATATTGATTTGCGTCTTGGTTCTGCTCCTCCCTCCAGTCCCACTTATCGTATGTTTCGATCTGAGCGTGATGAGCTTGAGCTCCATATTACTGCCTTGTTAGATCAGGGTCTCATTGTTCCTAGTCACAACCCTTTTGGTGCTCCTGTTCTCCTTATTAATAAGAAAGATGGTACCAAACGTCTTTGTATTGATTACCGTGCTTTAATTAAGTTGACTATTCATAATCAGTACCCTATTCCACACATGGATGACCTCTTTGACCAACTCGGTACCTCTAAAATCTTTCCCAAGATAGACCTTCGTTCTGGATATTACCAAATCAAGATGCACCCTTCTGATGAACATAAGACTGCTTTCCGTACTCATCTTGGTTTATATGAATTTCGTGTGCTTCCTTTTGGTGTTACTAATGGCCCTCCTACATTCCAGAATGTGATGAATAACGTCTTACGTCCGCTTCTTGGTCATTGTGTCTTGGTTTATTTTGATGATATTCTTATTTCTAGTCAGTCTCTTGCTGAGCATGTTGCCCATCTTTCCTCTGTCTTTCAGTTACTTGTACACCACCAATTATTTGCTAAGTTGTCTAAATGTTCTTTTGATGTTTCTGAGATCGAGTTTCTTGGTTTTCTTATTTGTAATGGTCACATTCGTCTAGACCCTCATAAGGTTCAGGCCATCCAAGATTGGCCTATACCTACTGATATTCATCATGTTCGTATGTTTCTTGGGTTAGCCACTCACCTTCGTCGTCCAGTTTCTCATTTTTCCACTATCGTAGCTCCTCTTCATGCACTTTTGAAGAAGTCTAGTACTTTTCTGTGGACTCCTGATTGTCAGACATCGTTTGATACTCTTCGTCGTGCTGTTGTTGATGCTGCCGTTATGTGTTACCCACAGTTTGATCAGAATGCTAGTAATGTTGGTTTGGGTGCTTTACTTTGCCAGTCACAATGTATTATTGCTTATGAGTCGCGTCGTCTTCGCTCTTATGAGCAACATTATTCTGTGCATGAGAAAGAGCTTCTTGCTATTATCTATGCTCTTAAGAAGTGGCGTCATTATCTGTATTGAGTCCCATTTGACATTCTTACTGATCACCAGTCTTTACGTTATCTGTTTTCTCAACGTGACCTTAGTGATCGTCAATTTTGTTGGTTGCAGTTTTTACAGTCTTTTAATTTCTCCATATTGTATCGTCCTGGTCGTGCTAACACTGCTGCTGATGCATTATCTCGTCTTCCAGCTTTGTTAAATACACTCGTTTCTACTATTCTTCCATGGTTTGATGCTCTACCTGCAACATACCTTACATGTTCTGATTTTCGTGATGTTTATAGTTCTACCCCACCTGTTTCGTCCAGTCCTCATCAGGTTTACTCCATTATTGACAATCGTCTTTATCATTATGATTCTCTTTGTATCCATTCCCAGTTGTTGTCGGATGCTCATTTCTCTCCTATTGGGGGTCACTTTGGTTTTCAGACGTCTTATGCTCATCTCAAAGACCATTTCTATTGGCCCTCTCTTCGATCTGAGCTTGCTGTACTTATTCGTACCTGCCCTTTCTGTCTTCGTAATAAGTACTCCCATGCTAAATCTGCTGGTTTGCTCCAGAGTTGGCCTATTCCTCATCGACAGTGGACTGATATATCTATGGACTTTATCCTTGGCCTTCCCCATACCCAGTGTGGTCACGATTCATGTATGGTGGTAGTTGACAGGTTCTCGAAACAGGCACATTTTATCCCAGTTCGCAGTACTATCACAGCAGAGCAGTGTGCACGTTTGTTCCTATCAGAGATTTTTCGCCTGCATGGATTTCTTCGTACTATCCTTTCTGATCGGGATAGTCAGTTTACATCTATATTCTGGACAGAGGTTAGGCGTATTTTGGATGTTTAGCTTTTTATGGGTTCTGCTTATCATTCTACTTCTGATGGGCAGTCTGAGGTCCTTAACAAGATCCTTGAGAATTATTTACACCATTTTGTTACTCCTTTAGGGAAGGATTGGGATCAGCATTTATGTTTAGCCGAGTATAGCTATAATAGTTCTGTTAGTACCAGCACAGGTGTCTCTCCATTTTTATTATCTCATGGCTATGCACCTCTTTTACTTGGCATTCCTCTTCCTCCTGAGGATACACCTGTTACACTTGCATCTTTTCTATCAGGTGCTCGAGATCTTATTACTCGGGCCAGTTCTCATTTACAGGATGTTCAGCAGCGTTATCAGACCTCAGTTGATCGTCACCGCCGCCATGTTGAGTTTCAGCTTGGAGATATGGTTTATCTACGCTTACGGTTTGCACGTCATCATTTTGTCCAGGGCCATGCTTCTACTGAGAAGCTTGCACCACGTTATCATGGGCCTTATCGCATTGTGGAGGTTCTTAGTCCAGTTACATATCACTTACAGCTTCCTGCTTCACACGCGCCTGTGATGTATTCCATGTCAGTTTATTACGTGCTGCTATTGAGGATGACGCTCCTTGTGATGCTGAGTTTCCTACTGCTCCAGAGTTATTTCCATTTTTACCTGCTGCTATGAAAAAGATACAGACTTAAGCCTAGAACTGGATTAGTCAAGTTCAGGCCTTTGCGCCATGTTGTAACGGCTTAAAGTTGTTTAGTTCTAAGCCTAAGTCTAGAAGATTGAAACTTAAACTAGTCTGAATAAGTTCAACTTAAGCTAGTTCAGTTGTTTAGGGTCCATTGGGGGCTTGTCCCATGGCACCAGTGTGATTCAAAGTTAATTTAGTACCATAATGCCTTTTTGTAAGTGACTACCACTCCAAGTATATATAGGAGTGGAAGAGTCCATTTTCGAGAAGAACCTCATTTGCAATACATGCCTATCTTTCTCTCTGAGTGTTCTCCCTTGTGTGGTTGCATGTACTGCGTTACTTCACATTGTATTATATGTTATTCATCTGGCAACATGTTAAGTTAATCTAGGCCCTCCATTCTCTAGTAGGGTAAGCCTTAGAGGAGGAGATTTTAGGTTAAGCCGTCATTGAACTAAGTTAAGCCGTCATTTGAGTCAGTTCCTAAGTAGAGAAACGAGAGAAGAGTGGATCTTGCCCGAAATACTCACCCACTCATTGTAGATCTTCTCATCCTTCAACCTCTCGGTTAGTTGGAAGCCATAGCCATGTGAAAAATGCAAAAATAAGCTTGGAAGAGGCCAAAAATCTTGTATATAGGATAGACACACATGTGTGGAGCCTGTTCCCACATGTGAAACTAGTGTACTTTTCATGCACCATAATCATATATGTTGTACATATGTTTTAATTCAAGTTCTAGTGGCTAAAATGGCCAAAAACTAGTTTTCTAGAGATATGACAATGACACCAATCTAATGATTGCATGAGCCAAATATTTTGAATAGGTGTCACATCCCATGTGTAGAGGACAGCTCACACGTGTGGAAATAGCTGAAGTAGGATCTAGATTTATCTTAATCTCAAGTAGATTGATAGATCAAGTAATCTGACAACTAATCCCTCTTGAGGGTCAGATTAGGATCCACTCTTGGTCCTTTTTGTACTTTTTGCACATGGTATTAGAGCCTACTACAAGAGGTTTTGTTGAAATTGATAGTGTTAATTCAAATCAAAGCCAAAATTAGCAGTTTTTTGGAAACTAGTCAAATTTTGTGTAGCGAGTTGGATTTGATAGCTATCCTCAAAAATTTTGGTCCAGGTCTTGTTGTGGGCTGTAGGAACCCTTTTCACATGTGTGAGTCTGTACAGCTCCAGTTTTGACTCTGAAATTTCAAAAATTTGTAGAATTTGACTCACAACCGTTTTAACAAGAAGACCAGAACCGTAAAGAATCGTAACCTAGAGAAGTAACAAAACGAATGAAGAACGGTAAAGAAAACCGTGTTCACAGATCTAGTGGAATCTGTGAACACCATCCCCTTGAGACTGATACTCAAAGTTTGTGCAACCTACAGAACGAAGGTTTTCCTTGAGATTGGAACTTCAACTGAGAGAAGAACCATAGAAACACCCAGAAGCAAATGGAGGATACAGACCTCCCAGAAGTTAGAATCTGCCAAGAAACCAGAGATGAAACTGTCAATGGCAGATACAAGTGATAAAAGAAAGAGACACGGGAAGCACTCAGGCATGTAAGTTGTGAAGCTGTTGGGAGCTCTCCAGTTTTGAGAATGTCAACCACTTGAAGCAATAAGACATTTTGATTACATTGCGGCAAGTTGCGAAAACAGTTTTTGATAAAGATCGACAACAATAAACACTTAGTTTTATGCAAGCGAATGTTTTACATTGTTTTTGGATCTTGAGATCTTGACCCCAATTAGGGTGGATCCAATGACCTATTAGGTTAGATGTTAGGATTACGGTATGGTAAGTTCCGAGATGCCCTTAAATGATCAAATCCAAGCTTGAAATGTATAAATATATGATGAGATCTCCATCAAAGTATGAAGAAAAATTGAGTTTTTGAGTGGCGAGTTGTAGCATTGATCTTTGAGTGTTCTTGTAAATTTATGGCATTGATTGGAAGGTACTAAAGTGTTTTACAGGTCAGGTTAGCTTGCTGTACCTTTACTTCAAAGGTTTCATAAAATCTATGTGCCTAAAGTGGAGTTAAATGCCAAGATAAGCTAGTTTTCATAACTAGTCTTGACTCTAGCTTATAGTTTTGATCTAGTTGAGGAGTATTGTCTTGGGACAATTACTTGTAGGTTAATAAGACGTTCAAATTGAGAATTAACTTATCATCTTAGATAGGAAATAGAATGGATCCACAATGTGGTGGTTTTGACACGTGTAAAGTGGTTCCTTCACTTGGACATTAGTATTCTTGCCAACTAATTTGAGTAGTAGAAGTACTCTTGTATAACCTAAAGTTAGTTGCTTAGATAGATACAATATGTTGTTTGTTTGTACATATATTGCTTATAAGACATAATTTGTGAGTCATTAAGGATTTACCATATGGTGCTTGTTTGTACATATATTGCTTATAAGACATAATTTGTGAGTCATATATTGAAATGTTTGTTGGAAAAAGCTCGTTGACCCTACCGATGCTTTCATTCCCCTAGCAATTGAGACATATGGCACTTTGCATTGACCCTTTGAGGAATTTCATCAAGCAGTAGAGTGTCAAGGTATTCTAGGTTCTATTCTCATGGCTCCCTTCAAACAATGCATTTCCATTGCCTTGCATCGTGGTCAGGCCTTGTCAATCCTACAATGGGTGATGGTGACTGGGTTTGCTTCATCTCATCTCCCAGTTCTAGCTTCACTCTTGTTTGAGCTTATGCTTTGTCAAACTTCCCCTTGGGGACGTATATATCTTTCTCATCAATGTACCTATTAGTTTTTTTTAATGAATAAATGCACCAAAGTGTTTCTTCTTTTTGTTTTCATAAGATTGGCACTTTGTTTTGTTTTGCTTTGTTGTATATGTCTTGTTTTTGTAGATTTGATGGCTGCTATTCCAAAATCTTAACGATTTTCATTTTCATACGCTAATGTCAAATTTTTACCAACAAGAACATGTAGGACCCTGACACGATAAGCATTTAGACCTAGAACAATTCTATCATAAGGTTACTTTGAAGTCACCTCTAATCAAAACTATCAGACGCAAAATTGAATAGTCACATGAAAATAAATAGTTTGCCATGTTGATGTAGCAATATGTGCCCAAATGATTTGAAAATTTTCAACATACTCACTATGCTAACATCTTAGTACTCACAACATATTTACTTTGCAACACTCACTTACTAGTAACATTCTAAAACTCGAATGTAAAAGTCCTCAACATTGAGTTTGTAGGCTGCAATTGGTTTGTTTTTCCAATTTTTACCTCAATCTTTGAAGAAAAATAGGCTAGTTATGGACATTGATAAAGACATGATATTTATTGTCGACATACTAAGAATTCTATGGGTGCATTATGGCCCATAAGAAGCCATACAGAAGTTGGAGGAGAATACTACAACCCATTGAAAGTTAAGTAGTGTGTGCCATGAAAATAATTTACGCCATAAAGGTAAAATGCCACATGGAATTTCACTCTCGGGGAAGGATTTTCTTAGTGACCATCGCATTGAGCTCATCAACCTTTCAATTGTGGCTTGACCTAACAACCTTGCCATACTTTCATGGCCGTTTTACTTGGTGGAAAGGTCACTAAAAACTCCATTCCCCAATGAATAAATAGGAACTTACCATAAATTAGATTCAAACTCACCCGTAATCAATTGACCACCCACCCATTGTGATAGTTTCTCATAGCAAGTTTGCTAATATTCACCCTCCACTATGGGTCATATACTCACCTACTTTGAATCATAATTTGCAAGAAGAAGTACTTCTCATCAAATGCACCACAATACTTTCATTTTTCCTTATTTTCTGCATTAAATTTGTCAAGTGAAAACCTACTTATTGTCTCCCTTATTTCTCCTCTTATGAAAAGTGATTGCTTCTATATGTACACACACACACACACACACACACACACACACACACACATTCTACTCACAATATGTGAAGGTAACCTCTCACGTTGTGAATACTTGAGGCACCATCATTGCCTGCACTTGAGGCATGATCATTGCTCTTGAAAGCAGGGGTTTGGTATTTTGTGAGTAAATCATCTGCGAGTTTGCGAGTTTAGTGTTGTTAAGTTACGTCAAATTGATAGCACATGGCATGCTACATTGTTTTTAGGTTTTTAAAATTTATTCTACTTCGCTTTTGGGGGTGAAATCTATTTGTATACTTCATTATCATGTTGTTTATTTTCTTACTAGCTAAAAGATATATCTGCAAATCATGTTGTCTACAAATTGTACATAATATGATAAATCATTGAGAACACAGAAAACGTAATCACTTTAATTTTACATTTATCAAGTTCAAACATTTATGTCTACTACCAAGGATTGATGTATGACCATACATTAAAAGACATGATGGTATGTGGCCAAGCCTATGATAGGTGTCATAAAATCAATGTTGGTAAAATAATTTTTTTATTATTATTGTATGTTCTAGATGGAAGCTATAACTTAACTATTAAGCTTATGTTGAGATGATGGACTAATAAAATATTTTTATTATA
The DNA here is from genome assembly GCA_029204225.1 of Diphasiastrum complanatum. Taxonomy (NCBI): domain Eukaryota; kingdom Viridiplantae; phylum Streptophyta; class Lycopodiopsida; order Lycopodiales; family Lycopodiaceae; genus Diphasiastrum; species Diphasiastrum complanatum. The sequence continues at coordinate 9,275 of MU833014.1, read as the reverse complement.
TTATTCATTTTTTTATAAAATTTGATTAAAGCATTGTATTCTACATGGAAAATGGAGCATTTTTGCTTTTTAAATTATCTCAATCCAAGAATATTAAGAAAGTTATCGCCCTTCAAAGTTTTTTGGGCTAATTTTTTTTTTCTTGGAGCTTGAAACGGGTAGCATGCCGATGTGCTACCAATTTAAGCTTTTAGTCTTTAACTCAAATCGATAGCACGCTGGCGTGCTACCCCTTTTAGGTTCCAAGGGAAAAATGTTTTCTAGTCTAAAAAATGTTGAACTATCATAACTTTCTTACTATTGCTCGGATTGAGATGGTCCAAAAAGCAAAAGTGCTCCATTTCTTATGTAGAATCCATTGGTATAATCAAAGTTAGTTCTTATCTAATATAAAATGAGTATATATAAAGCCTATATAGTTGATAGCATACCATGTGCCATGAAATTTTAGAAATCATTTCTAAATAAAACTCGCAAAGAATTTACTTGTAGATTGTCAAAATCCTTGAAAGCATGTGCAAGTTGCCTTGCAAATTAGAAACCCTTGTGATAGAATAGAATAATTGCTCTCATCAAAATACAAGGAGGCATAGAATCATCAATAAACATATGTGCAACAATTAGCCTTCCATCACACAAAAACCTAGAAAAAATCTCTTCGATAAGTAGAGACCATTTTGAGTACTCACACTACCAATCAACTCACTGTTAGGAAGCATCATCCTACCATCACAAGTAGCTAGAGAATTCTTTTTAATTCTTTGGCCTCATACATGTTCCACCAACAATGCCTTTTGGATTGTATTTTCTACTAATCATATATAGATGTCATTGCGAAAGTAATGCTCCATCCATAGTCCTCTTTTCTGCATTATTTTTCCTTTCTCCAATATCCTCAAAAACTTCAATGCTAGCAAAATTGTGACTCTCAATATTCAATTTTCCATGACTTCACACTCACAACTCTTGATAGTTATGTCCCTCAACCATTGTGCAAATAAAAAGGTTTATTTTATTATGATGAAAAGAAGAAGAGAATAAAATAGAAAGAGATGTAGTATATGGAAAAAAAATTGAAGAAGCAATAAGAATATTGAAAAAAATTGTACAGTTTGGAGGATGATCATATTGTCAAGTGCAACAATTGCAGGATGATCCAAGGGCGGTGAGAGATGGGTGGGTGGAAGCAAGACTCTCCAGATCCATCGAGCCTCTACCAACCTTGGATTAGGGCAGGCTTGTAGCTGCCATTGTACTCTTGATTGACAGTAACATTACCCTAATTCTTTTATGGAGGCTAAGAACAAACAAGTTATTATATAATCAATACTATCATTTCAATTGACATCAAGTGAGAATGCTTCAATGTTGATAAGGGAAATATATTTCATTAAGCAAGAGTATGATAATTCTTTTTGGTATTATCAACCCATGGGATCACAGAGAATCAAACTTGGGTGGGTGGGTGAGCCCAACTTCAAGCATGATACACCAACTCATCGCATGTGGGAAGATAAGAGTATCGTAATGTAAGGTGGGTCCTACATTGGATCATTGCTTTTATTTAATTATTTATCTTTTACTCCCAATCATATTGTGAAAAAGGAAACATCAATTCATGTTAATACAATATGTAGTAGCCAAAAAAAGAAATTTGAATTGAAGTTGCAAGTTTTGTTGAAGATATGAATCTCACTTAGGCTGTATGTTCAAAAAACACAAATTTGAAGAGCAATAGGTGAACATTTGAGTCATACACTAGTAAATTATGGAACATTGAAAAATCTAGATAGTAACCTCTTATACATGTGGCTCTTTGTCCAATAATATTTAGGTTTTTTAAAAATGGTTGTGGGTAACATCAAATTAACATCACAAAATTGAGCACTCTAAATGTGATATTTAATTAAATGAACATGTTGAATCTCAAATATTCACAAATGACATGAGATATAAAAATTCATCAACCTAGTAAACCTAAACCCTCCATTTAACACCCACCATCGAGGTCTAAAAAGGGAGTGTTCTATTGCATGTCAACTCACTTGCTAGAGTTTAAAAGGATTGAGTGTCAAGTGCAAGTGTAAGTCCAAGAGAAGGGACTTGTTGCTAGTTTGAAACCGCCCCTGACCTATGCCGACTTGCTCCATTGCCCAATCCCAAGAAAGTGCTCACAACAAATGGCAATAAGCCAAAAAATGGGTGGGGGGGGGGGGGGGGGGGGGGGGGCTCGCAGCTAGAGAGCACGGTGGCCCTTTGGCGCCGGTGCCCTCCTGACCACAAGTTTTTTTTTTTTTTGAAAATTGGCTGCCTGGATGCCACGTGTCCAGGCAGCCAATCTTTGTCCCATAAGCATTCATGTGAGACTATGGCGAGGGGATATATAGACAAACGCCCCATAGTCTCACATGTGTGTGTGTGTGTGTGAGAGGCACGCTGCTCGGTGCCACCGCCCGCTGCCCCAGCTCTCGGTAGCCCACCTGGCCCGCTGCCCGGGCGCCCCGGCCTGCTGCTGCTGGCCTGCCCGGCGCCGCCCCGTTGCCTACCCACCCAGGACCCGCCCTGGCGCCGCCCGGCAAAATCAGGAGCCCGCTGATTTATGAAGGGCACCGCGCGGCTGTTTGGCCGGGGGTGACCCTTGGTGTCTCAACGTCTCAACCGAAAACACACGCACACCAAAAGAAGAAGAAGAGAGAGAGAGAGAGAGAGAGAGAATCAGCAGCGTATTGCTTAGCTGCTGACGATGAGGATTTAGGAAGTGATGATTCCGAGGTTTGGGTGCGTTCTATTGTTAGTGGTAAAACGAGTGTGGGCTGATGATATGATGCTTTCGACATCCATGTCAATTCACCAGTACATGGAGCTGTTAATCTGGGGCAGTGCTTCTTTGCTTCCTTTGCTGTAACCGAATCTGTTCCCATGCGCATTGCAACGCTGAATCTAGAACTGGGTTTTTTGTTTTTGGAGCTGAATTAAAGATGGTGGAGACAAAAGTCTAATTCATTTTGGTAAAAGAATGGTTGGAGCGATTTTCCCCAGTATTTAAAAGCTGAATGTTATATTGAGATGTGTCCAATAGCCTTTGACAGTCATGTGATGAAATGGCACAAAAATTGCCAAAGGGAGCTCCTGCCGAAGCTAAGCATTAATAAAGGATGGCGTAGTTGGGAGGAAAATGGGAATTGCATGATTCCAGTGCAACCTTTTCGACAGCATTAAGGCAAGTTAGAGAGAAAGGATCATCAACAGTCGTTTAGAGCTATTACGGCCTCTTGACTTGAAAGCGTGTGTGGATAAAGCAAGAAAACCCCAGCTTGTAATCTACGCAAAGATATATATGTGCGTGGCTCCACCAAGCAAGGTGGAGTATTGGGCCTTTTTGACTAACTCCAAGTGAAACTAATCTCAACAATTCTCTGCATGGGGACCACCTATGATCCACTTCACATTTTCTTTTATTCTTTGCATGGGGACCACCTTATGACCCACTTCACATTTTCTTTTTTAAGAGTGGGAACCACATATGAGTTGTCCTGAAGTATAAGGACCACCCCCCCCCTCTTTCTCTCTCTCTCTCTCTCTCTCTCTCTCTCTCTCTCTCTCTCTCCACCCCCACCCCCACCCGAGTGAAGACCATCTACGCCACTCCACTCTTTCTCTCTTTAAAAATGTGGGGACCACATGCTTTGTATGTTTCTCTCCTCTGTCTTCCCAAGTGTGGGGACCACCCATTCTATCTCTCTCTCTCCCACTCCACATGGGGACCCTCTTTTTTTATGGCATGTTTTGTGATTCTTAAAAGTCTATGAACCATTTTGTGGGAGCCCTTCAAAATTTTGTGACCTTAAGCCATAATGACAATTTTCAACAGATTAATGCACTTCAAATTACGAGGAGGAAATCAGCAAGGGAACAATGAATGCTAGTAAAAGCTCAGTTGTCGAATCAACGATCACATGGCCCATGCAAAATCAGGTGTCGTCTTTTACTCTCCAACTATCTTTAAGCTCAATTGACTGAAAGTTATGAACAAGTGTAACTCATACATAAGAGAGGACCAAAGCTTGGTTCATGGAAAAGTGCAACTTTAAATTTTAATAGTACTTCCCATGTTGTAGGATCTTGGATTTGTTGACACTCTAAACTCTAGAAAATTTCCCTTTAGGTTTTGAAAATTTTCATAGCTTTTGTTTACATCAAATCTTGAGTGAATTACTTGACTCAAATAGCTAGCATCTGCAAGGTTGCATACGAACTTATTCCACAAACACTCTCATCTTTTCCAATTTGTAAGAGAATAGAGCTTAAATGTTGTAGGTTTGCATCCTTTTATTGTGCATAAAGGCTTGGGTTGAGAATTGAACAAGATCAAATACACAATGGCTTGTGCACGATTAGAGTAACACAATATTTTTGTAAATAGTCAATTTTTGTTTCTATCCTCCCATAGAGAATTTATTATATTTGATGAGCCTTTTCAATCTCAACTCATGTACATGTGAAGATACAAAATGGGTGACAAATCCAATGATGGGAAATAATTGAAGGGAGGTAACTTCTGCTTAGTATAAATAGCCACTAAGACTATTCATTTGTAAGTTTATGGTTTGGAGTCTTGAGCTTCTCATAGGGAAGTGTTACACATTTTTGGAGATCTTCCTGAACTATCAGTGCCTATTGATGTTCATTCAATTTTTTTATTTGAAAAATGCTTTGTACATGCTTTTTGTTGTCTTATGCTTAGTTACGGACTACAGGATACAGGCCTACTGGGCTACTCTGCATATATTCCGCAGGCCTCTTTACATTTACTGTTGGTTATGTATATTTCTGGTTACGCATTTTATATTAGTCATGTACAGGCCCCAGAGCCTTTCTATATGCTTATGACCCGCACTGGGTACTTTTTAATGACATTGACTGGCCTTGGGCCCTTATTATATGGTTATATGTGGAGTGGGGGCCCGTAGGAGGGCGCACTATTTTCCCTCCACATTTTGCCTCCCTTTACTTTTGAATTCCTATTTTAGGGTTCATTGGTAGGGTATTTGTAGGGGCATTTGTACACTCATTTTTCAGATTATTGATTGGTATTGCTTGGGCTCTTCGTGGGAGAACCTATTGTCTTGTCTATTGCTTGTAGGGCTTTAGTCTATTGCTATCTTTTATGCTTCATTGATTCAACACCTGAGATTTTGATCATAACTTGGTATTAGAGCACTTTCTTGATTGCTGAATTTCAGATCTGATTTTCTGATTGGGTGCCCATTTTCCTTGCTGATTTTTCTCTCTTTGCTGAGGGCTTGCGTCTCTTTGCTTCAGCAACATTCAGCAGAGTTTGGAGGAGGACCAACTCCCATCAGAGCATTTTCCTTGGCGGAGCTTTAGCAGATAGTTAGTGGAAGTACTTCCGCTAAATTTGGCGGCCGGAATTTTTGTTTTTTTTTTTGGCAGATTATTTCCGGCGCCCAAGTTCCAAATCCTTTTCCCTCTTTTTTTTTGAATCCTCCATTTGATTCAGGGAGAGGATTCCCAGCCATCTTTGGAGGCTGTCCAGTGCCCTACTTCATCACATTTTTCAGCCATTGTTCCAGCAGAGTTTCAGCCATATTTCAGTTTTGATTGGAGGCCGTCCATCGCCCTATTTCATCATGTTTTCCACAGATTTCCAGCCATATTTTCAGCATTGATTGGAGGCTGTCCAGCGCCCACTTTCATTCTCCTTGTGGTCACATTTTCCAGCCAGCTCTTCGCACACGCTTGGAGCTCTATCGAGAGGTATCTTTGCTGGTTTTTCCTTGCTTTCCACACCTTTTCTTGACATTTGTCATGTCCTTTCTTGCTCTTAGTGTCGTTTGTGTACCTAAAGCGTGTTTGGGGTGACGACAAAAGTCCGCTCCCTCCAATATTAAGCTTTTCTTACACTCTCTTCACTTCCTGTATTCCTTGACCATGGATACTTCCCCTACATCTTCTGAGCCTCGCATACCGTCTTCCACTTACCTTGACGAAGTACGACATGAATTTCGAGATCATCTTAGGGAAGCCATGAGTGATGTATGCACTGATTTACGCCAGGAGTTACGAGAGACGTTCACTGCTCTTTCTGCCCAGATTGCTACACTATCATTACAGTCCAGTGTTTCTCCACTACCTCCACCTGTTCCCCCACAGCGTACATTTCCACCACCCGAGACTCCTTCATCTTCTGGTCCTTTGCCACGAGACTTTAAGGATAAGGTTCAGCTTATTGTGTATTCTGGGTCATCCGATGGGAATGAACTCGAGAATTGGTATTCTAAGCTTGAGACCTACTTCCTTATGTTTCCTAAGACTGACATTCAGCGGATACATTTGGCTGCTTTACATTTGGAGGGCCGTGCTGCTACTTGGTGGCGCATGTTTCGCCAGACGGCTTCACACCCTGGCCTTGCTAGTTGGACAGAGTTTATGACAGCACTCCGCCTAGCGATGATTGATCCTCAGTGGCTTATTCGACAGCGCGACATCTTTCATAGTTTATCTCACACTGGTGACTTGGCTACTTATATGACACGGTTTACAGAGCTTTCCTATCTATTCCCAGATATTTCGACATTGGAGCTCATCTCTCGCTACGTTGTTGGTCTACGAGGCGCACTCAATAATGATGTTTCTTCTTTTTTTCCACTCACTCTTTCTCACGTCATCTCCCTTGCTACCGCACTGCAGCACAAGTACTCTCCCATCTCTTCCTATGTTTCTCGTCCTTCGCGTCCTTTCACACGTCCTATTTTTTCCTCTCCATCCTCTGCTAGTCCCACATCTGTCAGTTCACCTTCGTCCACTCTTCCTTCTGCACCACGTCCTCCTTTTTCTCCTCGTCCTGTTTTTGTTCGTCGCTACTCACAACCTGAGATGTCTGAGATCCGTGAAAAGCGCTTATGTTTCAACTGTAAGAGTCCTGATCATATCGCCCGTGATTGTCGACAGCCTGCCACTGCTATTGTCGTCTATTTCCATGATGCTGACACACCTGATGATAATCCTGATTCTGCCATATGCCTTCATATTCTTGATGATGACCCACCTGTTGATCAGTTTGCCACACCTACTAAGCCTGTTCTTGATCCCCCTGATCTAGCTGTATGCCATGCTCAACTTGCTTATGCTACTTGGGCCGGTAAGCCGGGTCCACGCCATATCCATCTTCGCATACATATCACTGGTCGTGAGTTTATTGCCCTTGTTGACACGGGTAGCACTCACTTGTTTCTCAGCAGTCATATTACTACACGCATTCGTGCTATGCCAATCACTACGCCTCATCCCCTGCATGTTGAGGTTGCCAGCGCACACTCTTTTCCTAGCACGCCCGAGTATCAGCAGCTTTCATATCGGATTGGAGACTTCCTTGGTCAGGCAGATTTTCATATTATTTCACTTACATGGTACGATCTTATCCTCGGTGCTGATTGGTTTGCGTCCCTTGGTGCGGTTACAGTAGACCTCCAGCAGCAGACATTGACATTCTCTCATGACATACTCAGCATATATTTTTCGGTATTGATTCTCGGCAGGACTATCAGCTTATTTCCGGGAAGCAGTTCATACGAAGCCTCCCGAAGGCCCACTGTGCGGCTATTCTTTCTGTTCAGCCAATTCAGCCTATTGCGGATGCACCACCTTTGCCACTGGTATTTTCTGAATTGTTGCGTGAATTTGAGCATGTTTTTAGAGAGCCGACTCAGTTACCACCTTTACGAGATGTCAACCACCATATAGACCTTGTTTCCTCTGCATCACCTCCTTCTCGTCCTCCTTTTCATATGTCTATTGTTGAGCACGAGGAAGTCCAGCGTCAGGTGTCTGATTATTACGTCAAGGCCTTATTGTTCCTAGCCACAGTCCTTTTGGTGCTCCTGTTTTACTTGTTGATAAGAAGGATGGTACTAAACGTCTATGTATTGATTATCGTGCTTTAAATAAACTTACTATTTGTAATCAGTACCCTATCCCTCATATGGATGACCTGTTTGACCAGTTAGGCCAAGCCAAGATCTTTTCTAAACTTGACCTTCGTTCCGGTTATCACCAGATTCGTATGCATCCTCCTGATGAGCACAAGATAGCTTTCCGTACCCACTTTGGTCTGTATGAGTTTCGTGTCCTTCCTTTTGGTGTTACCAATGGCCCGCCCACTTTTCAGAATGTCATGAATAACATCTTTTGTCCTCTGCTTGGAAAGTGTGTCATTGTTTATTTTGACGATATCCTCATTTATAGCACCACTCTCTCTCTTCATGTTCAGCACATTCGTTCTGTTTTTGTTTGTTAGTTACTCATCATCTGTATGCTAAACGTTCTAAATGTTCTTTTGTTGTTGTACAAATCGAGTTTTTGGACTTCTTTGTTACTAATGGTATTGTTCGTCTCGACCCTCGTAAGGTCCGTTCTATTCTTTCATGGCCTGTGCCTGCTGATGTTCATGATTTCGTATGTTTCTTGGTCTTGCTATCCATCTTCGTAAACCAGTTGCTCATTTTGCCACTCTTGCATCTCCTTTGCATGCTTTGTTGAAAAAGGAAACTTCGTTTGCTTGGACTCCCGCATGTCAGTCAGCTTTTGATACTTTGAAGGTTAAGCTTACCACTGCCCCTGTTTTATGTCTTCCAGATTTTTCCCAACGTTTTGCTGTTGAGACTGATGCTAGTTCCACAGGATTAGGTGCTTTGTTACGTCAGCGTCAGTGTGTTATTGCATATGAATCCCGTCGTCTTCGTTCGTATGAGCAGCGCTATTCCACTCATGAAAAAGAGTTGCTTGCTATCATTTTTGCTATAAAGAAGTGGCGTCATTATCTGTATCTTGTTCCGTTTGATTGTTTTTACTGATCACCACTCACTTCGTTATTTGTATACACAAAAGGATCATAGTGATCGTCAGTACCGTTGGCTTCAATTTTTACAGTCTTTTCATTTTGATATTCATTATAAGCCTGGTAAAAGTAACGCTACTGCTGATGCTTTGTCTCGTTACCTGCTCTTACTTACAGTCTTGTTACGTCTCCCCACTCTTGGTATGATGATCTTCCTCAGGCTTATGCACATGTCCCAGACTTTCGTGATGTTATGTCGTTTGCCTCTCGTCCTTCCTCTCACCCTCACCAGGTTTATTCCATTGTTAATCATCGTTTGTTTCACCTATGGTTCGTTATATATTCCCACACTCTCGACATACGTCCACAACTCCTTCTAGGATGCCCATTCCTCTCCTGTTGGTGGCCATTTTGGTTT
>MU833013.1:0-62632 GCA_029204225.1 Diphasiastrum complanatum | reverse complement strand
TGCATTTAGCAGCTGATTAGAATAGGAGAGTTGTTCCGCAATATTCCTACTCTCTTCTCCGTTCATGTTCTTCTATATCCCTTGCCCCATCAGATTGGTATCAGAGCATAGCTCAAATAAATCGAGAGATTAAGTTTGTTTTATTTGTATACTGTTATCATGTCTCATGTAGGTAGCTCTTCATCTTCATCACTAAGTGAAGCAAGAGTCATTGACAAGTTTCAATGGTTCTAACTTCTACATCTAAAAGTTAAAACTTAGAATGATGTTGATAGATAGAGATCTTTGGAATGTAGTAGAAGGTGTAGACTTGAAACCAGAAGATGGTGATCAAGCGAAGGCCTGGAGGATCAAAGATCAAAAGGCCCTAGCATGTATCACACTCAATCTGGCCGACTCCCAAATATCTCACGTTACCACGGGCAAAACCTCTAAGGAAGCACTGGACTTGTTATCAAGTCTTTATGAGACTCACAATGTGACCACGAGATTACATCTTAGAAGGAAGTTCTTTACTCTTAGCATGTTTGATTCTACTGCCATCACTTCTCACATCAACAACTTCAAGTCCCCGTTAGATCAGTTATCAGCTATAGGATGTTCTATTCAAGATGATGATGCCATTATGACCTTGCTTTCCTCTCTTCCAAAGTCCTATGAGCACTTTGTGGTGATGACCTCCACACAACCGGACCTCACTCTTCAAAAGGTGATCGGTCATCTTCTTCAAGAAGAAATGCGGAGAAAGACTAGCAGCCTGTCCATCAAAGACAAATCCATGGCTCTATACACCAAGAAGAAAGACTATTCCAAGGGCAAGAATCAAGTGCAACAGCAACAGCAGAAGCCTCACACTCAAGGTGAGCATGGTGGATCGCGCAAGAAGCTTTTCTGCAGATATTGCAAAAGAGCTAATCATGACATCAAGGAGTGTCGCATCAGGATCTACAACGAGGCAAAGAAACAACAACAACAGTAGCAGTCAGACTTCTCCAACACGGTGGAATTCAAGGAGTCAAATACAGACTTGTTAATGGCTTACAGCAGCAGCAAAGACTGTGATAGTTGGTACCTGGACAGCGGTGCTACCCAACACATGACCTCTCGCAAGGAATGGATTACGGAGTACACAGCTTACAGCAGAGACCAATTTATCTACCTCGAAGATTCTAGCACCATACACGTGGAAGGCAAAGGAGCAGTGAAGATCAACTTCAACAATGATCTGTCCATTTGTGTTCCTAACGTCCTTCATGTTTCTCAGTTGTCAAAGAACCTGTTATCAGTCTCTAAGATAACTGATGAGGGATACACTATTACTTTCTCATCTGAGCAGTGTACAATACTCGAGGAAGACACTACTCTGACTACATGCACTAGAGTCGAAAATATTTATGCACTCTCTAATTCAGTTGCATTAGCTAGTATCTCTAATGAAAATGTACATGCCAGTGCTATTCTGTGGCATAGTCGATTTGGACACGTGAATACAAGATCACTTTCTTATATGCGTTGTAATAATTTAGTTGATGGTTTGAATTTTTCGTCTTCATTAGACAGGAAATCTTTTTCCTGTGAATCATGCATCTATGGGAAGCACTCTAGAAGCAAGTTTCCAAAATCACACTCCATCAAAACAAAGCATGTATTAGATCTTGTACATAGTGATCTTCGTGGTCCAATGCCACCTCCGTCATTAGGAGATGCAATCTATTTTATCACTTTCATAGATGATTAGTCTAGATGGTCTACATAAGCACAAATCTGAAGCCTTTGAATGCTTTAAGAGATTCAAGGCCATGGCTGAGACACAAACGTCTAGAAAAGTGAACTGATGGTGGCGGCGAATACATCTCTAACAAGATGTCCGACTACATGGCTGAACATGGTATTAGAACATAGTTCACCACTTCCTATTCACCTCAACAGAATGGGATTGCAGAAAGGAAGAATCGAACTCTTCTCAACTCAGCCAAATCCATGCTACATCAAGCACACCTACTTGTGAAGTTCTGGACAAAAGCTACTGCCACAGCCTGTTATGTGCAGAACAGATCCAGCACCAAAGCCATCAACAACAAGACTCCTCATGAAGTTTGGCGTGGGCACAAGCCTAGTGTCAACCATTTAAAAATCTTTGGTTGCATATGTTTTGTTCACATTCCTAAACAGCTTAGGAAGAAGTTGGATTATAGGACAAACAAATGTATTTTCATTGGCTATTCTGATGAACATAAAGCTTATAAAAATTATGATCCATCCACCAATGTAGTATTTGTCTCTAGGGATGTAATATTTCAAGAACATACATACTATGATTTTAAACAACCATTGATAAACGATGCTATGTCATTTCATACTATTTTACGTAGCATGGATTCTTCCAACGTTGATGTGTCTTCTACATAACTTGCAGCTATAGCTACAGAAGCCGAGCAGCCGACAGTACCTATCATCAGAACAGACCAAGCTAACTCGAACAGATCTGAAGAAATTCAAGAAGAAGCATCATCGCATCCTAGTCAACCCAACGTCCGCAGATCCTCACGGACTTGGACAGTTCCTGAGAGGTATGCACCTCAATCATTTTGGATTTCATCAGAAAAACCAGAGAGCCTAGCCGAAGCAATTAACTCCAAGGATGTTGTGAAGTGGCCTCTAGGCCAAATTTGGCATTTGTAATAAGAAACATTACATACACATAGGAAAAACTTTACCAAAGCCTAAAGTCAAGGTAGATGATTTTTCATTTTCAACATAGAGCCCTTTTGGCCCTCTTATCATACCTCATTTGATCTTGTTGAGTTGCTGGTCTCTCCTCAAAACCTACAACAATATCCAAAACATCATTCATCTCAAGAAGTGATTCCATCCTCACTTTCCACAATGAATAGTTACTCGAGGTAAGCCTATCATTGCCTTCCAACATGAATCCACCACTTGTAGCCATGTTGCAATGACCTGATCTTCTTCTTTTAACCTGTTCCAATGCACAAAGCACTCTCTTGAATGTCAACAAATGAATCACAACCTCTTAAATCTCTTCTAGCACTTCAGAAAATCAACACATAGAATAGTGAAATCTTGATCAACCTATGATCTATCCTCAATCTAATGATTCTTGCCACTTACTAAGATTGAAACACACTCAAATTAAGTTCAATAACTTCACAAACTAGAGATCCAATCATAATTAGATTTTTGACAAAATCACAAAAAATTGAGTATCTCAAATTCTACATGCACTTTCTAAAAACTTGATATATCATCTTGTAGCCTCCAATGAGACCTTCCTCAGATGCACCAAAAATCAACTTATTCCAGTAAACCAAGTGTGAAATCGGAATTGATCAAGTATATAAACCTATATTGAGCTTTGACCTACAAAAGATCAATTCTACATATGCAAAAATGGAGATTTTTGAGTAGAAATCAATCTAGCATGCTCTAGCATTGGTAACTACTTCAAATATTTGATAAACGTGGTTGATCCTTTCATAACCTGAAACACAAGAGCTTTGATACCATGTGAAGGATTTCAGATCGTTCAAGATCCAAATCCATGTCCTTGATCTTTGGTTACAAAGAGAGCCAACAATCCTATCAATGTAGAAAAATCAGCATCTACATACAAAATGAGATGCAAACTCTAAGAGATATTGATCAAGCATGAACCAAAACATAAAATATAGTTGTTGTCTGTACCCTACTGTATTTCACACGTGTGGAACCAAAAATAACAACAAATGTTCATTCTACACATAGAATTGCAAGATAACATCATGAGAGTGCACCAATGAGTAGTAAAACCCAAAGAGAAGCATGTATAATGATGAAATGAGAGAGATAAGAGAGGAGATCACTTTTTCCATGAGTTACAACAATATATAGCAGGTACAAGCCTACTTTGCCACTTGGCTTTCCCTCCAATATAAAAAATCCTACTATTTTGGGACTAGATTCAATGTACCCAAAGTTCAAATTTGAATCTCTCTCAAACTCGACTACCAACTTTCCCACACTTTCAGAAAGTGTTTATTGAATGTATTTTAAACTAATATAACTTCAAAAATTTTATCTCTAAGTCTAAAATGAGTTTTGGCCTCATATTGACAATTTATCAAAATATGACTAAACTTGTTGAAATCTCTCACACTATCTTCCGAATTTGACATGACTGATCTGGGCAAAGCTCATTACTGTCTAGGTATTCAAATCCAAAGAGACAAAAGCAGAAGTTGATTTATTTTACTTAGCAAAGATACATTCACAGTGTCTTAATCAGATATAATCAGGAATTGCAAATTAGCTCTCTCACCGATGGAGCCAGGACTCAAGATGTCAAAGGACCAATGTCCCCAAACAATTGAAGAGAAGGAGCGAATGCATGAGTATCCTTATCATTCGATAATAGGATCTCTTATTTATGCAATGATTTGTACCACACCAGATATAGCTTTTGCAATCAGTTTCTTAAGCCAATTTATGACTAATCCTGGTAATACACATGATTAGAAGACTCTTATTAGAGTTTTGAGATATCTTCGAGCTATTCAAATGCAAGGTGGACAGGAGATGTAGACATTCATAAATCCATTTTCGAATTTACATTCTTCCTCAACAATGGTCCTATTTCATGGAACAAACGCAAGCAAACTTTGATTGCTCTATCTTCTACTGAATTCGAGTATATTGCAGCCTCTCAACCTACAAAGGAAACTTTATGGTTGAGAAACTTACTTTTAGATATCAATTTGAATCAATATGCTCTGACAATTCTATTTTGTGGTAATCAAAGTGCCATTGCTTTATCAACCAACCCTAGATTTCATTCTAGGAGTAATCATATTGAAATTAAGTATCATTATGTCAGAAGCAAAGTTCTCGACAAGGAGGTTAACTTGCAGTACTGTCGAATGCAAGATATGACAACGAGTTTTTTTACTAAAGCATTAAGCTTGGATGAACACACAAAGTTTTTTATAGAACTAAGTTTGAAGGTCAAAGCATTCATGGATTCAGATTAAGGGAGAGTGTTAGATTATTCTTCTATTGATCGAATAATCGATCTCTAATCTTCATCCACTTATTATCTAGTTCTGCAGTTTTCTTCGTGTTTCTACACAATCTGCATAAATACTCAAGAATCACTCATAGTTGGCTCCGACATATCGGGCGTCATCTGACATATCGACGTCCTCGACAAAAGTCGAAGACTTTGGCCACTTCGGCCATGTCGATGAAAGACAATTATTGTTCCACTTGAATTGAAGCTATAGACTTTCCCTAACTGATTAGCAAGTAGATTTATGAGAAATCCTAACTGGATGGATGCCAGCTCATTATGGCCAACTGGCTATTGCGATCTACGACCTAATAGCTGTCCTACTAGACGTGCGTTAGTATAAATAGCTGATCATCAAACACAACTCTAACTCTTGCTCAGCTTTCTAGCTTAGTTAGTAAGTGTAGTGCAAAGTCATCTACGTTGACCGAGGAGTCAAGTAGAGTGGAGATATGTACATGAGATGGCATTTTTGGAATGATAGAATCATAGCCCATGTTAAGTGACCACATGCTCCAAAGATACCTCTTTAGATTGCACTTTTTCTCTCACAAAATGATGAGAGAACTCAATATGCTTTGACCTTGCATGGAAGATTGGGTTTGTTGCGAGGTGTTGGGCTGACAAATTGGAACAACATCTAAACTCATGACCTTCAGTTCCATTAGTAGCTTTTGATCCAAAGAAGATCCTTGTAGTTGTTGTAAGAGATTTATACCCAGCCTTGGTAGAAGAAAGTGAGATGGTTTCTTGTTTCTTTGACAACCAAGAAACAACCCTTCCACCAATAAATACTGCATATGCACTTGTGGAATTTCTATCCCTCTTATCACCTACAAAATCCGAGTCACTAAAGGCATGCAAATCAACTATATCCGCAACTCTATAAAGAATTCCATGATCTAGAGTGCCCGAGAGGTATCTCAAGATCCTTTTTGCACTTTTCCAATGTATGAACAATGGATATTGCATATATTGACTTAGCCTACACACACTACAACATAAATTAGGTCTAGTAATGGTAATCCACATAAATGAGCCTATAAGTTGCCTATAAAGAGTGATGTCCATGAAGGATTCTTCATCACCTTTATTGAACACTTTTACATCATGCTTGCAATTTTTCATCTTAAATCTATTAAGAAAAGTTTGAGCATACTTAGATTGACTTATAAAGATGAAATCTGAACCTCTAAGTACTTCTATGCCCAATATGAAGTGAAGTTGACCACGATCTACCATCTTAAACTCTGAAGATAGTTCTTTCTTGGTTTTCTCTATGCCATCAATGTTATCACCACTAAGTATGATGTCATCAACAAAAGTAAAATGCCATTTACATCAAACTTTAAGTACAAGTTTGGATCATACTCACTTTGAGTGAATCCAATAGAAACTAGAAAGTCATTAAGTCTTGAATTCCAAGACCTTGATGCTTACTTCAAGCCATACAAGCTCCTTTGAAGATGACACACTTTACCTTCCATCCCGAGCTTGATGAAGCCTTGGGGATTCTCCATGAAGATTTCCTCCTCCAAATAACCATTAAGGAATGCATTAGAAACATCCATTTGGAAAATCATCCAACCAAAAAGTGAAGCAAGTGCTAGGATTAACCTTATGGTTGTCAAGAATCAGAGAAAGGACTCAATTAGATCTATAAAAGATCAATAAAAGTGATTGGCAACATGGAATATTGATCTATCTCCAAACTAGCATCAAAACTAGCTTTTATTTGACAATTCTACACATCCAAGCAAGAACAATAAAAAATAATGATCAAAAGCCTTCACACATGTGAAGTACAGTAGGTGTACGACCTTCTAACAAAAAATGTATACTTATTAGATCCTAAGCATTCATTCACAAAGAACATGCATAGTAGAGTGAAAACACTTAGATTGCTCCCAAATCAATGTCTCTCATCATTTGCTTCCAAATGAATCCATCATGGATCAAATACAAAATCATCATAATCTCTCTCTAGGCCACTTTTAGCACATGTGGGATAGCTCATAGTTCTTATCCATATCCATTTTAGATAAGATCCCACTAATTTGCCACATCATCATTGGTGGCTAGTGTTGACCTTCTAGATTCCTACAATCTAGGAGTTAGGCTCTACAATTTAGGAGATTTGACATTTGACTCATATGAAATCTATATACAATGGATCTGAACTTTTTACATGACATTCCACACGTGTGGACATGTTTTCACATGTGTGGATCCACATGGATATCAATATCAAGATGAAAATTGTCAAATCTAACACTCCTCAATTTTTAGCTTGATACATATATAGTACATCTGTCTACAAAACCTAAGGCTGATCATTGCAGATTCATAGGTGTGAAGATCAGCCAATGAGTTTGATGAGCATCCGAGATCACCATATCCATGATAGTATCTCCTTGATGTTGACTTCTTTGATGAACTTGAGAGCTTTGCACCATCCTAGCACCTCCAAAATTGATTCCTTCCAAATTTCATGTGGATGCTTGACCTTGAGGCATTCTCCTTCTTGGTGTGCACGCTCCTCTTTGATGGAAATCCGAGATCTCCTTGTCTCATAATGATCACAACAAACATGACCATACAATGTGCACTCTATGAAGTTTTAAATCAAATTAGTTTGAAAGTATCGTAAGGCCAACTTTTATTGCACAAATAATTAATTCACCATGTTGTTAGAGAATTTCTAGTTGAATCCTAGTATCAAACTTGTTCTTAAGTGGAATAATTCCTACTCTCTCTTTCCTAATTCTTGATCTGTCAGCTTTAGGGATTTTAGGGTAATGTTATGATTCACTTTAGTGACCGTAAAGATTAAGAACAATTGTGGGAAAAAAAACTTGAGCCGGAATTTGTACTATGAAGTTGAAATTTGTGACAATTTCTGAGAACTTCATATAGTATCGATTTGCTAAACTCAATAGTCATATTAGATTATTAGATCACAAAATTGACGGTTTTCCTAGAGGAAGAACCTGTGGTATGGGATGCAGCCAATTACAAAGGGGAGGTCTGAAACTAACTGGATTGGGTTGACCATTGTGCGGCCGTAAATCTAAAATGATGCCATATATTTTGGTCATGTTTGTGAGAATATTTTGTCAGAAAATTTGAGGTATTGGACATGATGTCCCTTTATGGATATCTCAAAGTTACAAAATCAAAAATCCTAAAAGCCATTTTTTTATTTTAAAACTATATTAGTGAATTTTTTTATTTGAATTTACCCAATCTCATGTGATTCCTAGAGAAGGTAATTATTATTAACCATCGACCTTGGATGATGTCACATAAATTATTAACCAAATTGTTTTCTAATTTGTGGTTATTCCTGTCAAAAATTGAGAGGATTGGTAGCGAAAGTAGAGCGAGCGTGATGTGTGGGATCGGAAGTGCCACAGTTAGCAGCAGAAATATTCAAGATGAATGGTTCAGAGAAGCGCAAATGAACAATACAATAGTGAGACAGAAATTGCACTCTGATTAATATCAACAATGAGTACAATTGCTTGAAGTAATCACTCTGCTTTTGGCTGTTCCAAGAGATTGGGCCTTGATTGTATAAAAATACAAATCTAGAAGTTGATCTTCTGGTATCGATATCTCCTGCCCAATCCGCATTTGTGTACCTTCACGAATATGGGTGTAATTTTTTGATGAGCTTTTTGCGGTGAGCTTTTTTGGGCGAGCTTTTTTTATGTTCGAAGTGAGCTTTTTCTAGTACTGCTTTTTACCCAAAGGAATATACAAGTATAGACTATTGTTTTTCACTGTCTCCACACAATATGGCATAGCCATTTAACCTTAATGTTGTGGATAGTACTATATGATTATATCAAATGACTCATGTTGTGGATCAATCTCTGACCTGGTATATTGGTACATTGGAATTGCTTAGTTAGCTGTCTGGTTGTTGCTTACAACATCTTGCAATAATTTCAAAATGTCACCCATTACAATAGCCATTAACACTGTAAAAAACATGACATGTTAAACTACCAATACAACAGACCCGCCGTCACCTTTGCATACATTTACAAGAAATGATTGTTGGCAATACAAAACAACTACATAATAGGGAAAAAGTACAATTCCATACTAACTAGACTTGACAACTCGACTAATAAGAGCACCCCATAGGGGCGATATACATACTATTGAATGGAGTATGCAAACTATCTAATGGAAATAAATTTGCCAAATATTCATATGCATAATGAAAAATGTTTTTTCCATTTCAATCCTACTCACATATTGTAATGTGGCTACTCCATTTTGCCATTCGCCCCATCTAAAAACAATAACTACTTTATTCATGGATAAGTTTTCCCGCGAGTGAGTGCTTGAAAGACCTTGGCTTCACTCAGACTGGCTTGATGGATAAACATGTTGCTTAGTTGATCGAATCCCAAAATCCTTAAAAAAATGAAATATATATGCTTTGCAAGCAGTATATGGCTTTCTTCCAGCCACTCGTTTTTGGAAGTCTGGACAAGTACAAGATGGATTGGCATGTATATGGACATCATAATGAATCCCCATTTTCAGAGAAGACTCTATCTTAATTTCAAAAATCTCATGTTATGACTGCAATACTACTTTCTCTATTAGCACGAAAGCATTTAAGGTTAGGGCTTTTTCTATACGTGCTTGTGCCATTTTTTATACTTTTGTCCTATGCCTTGGTTGTTTGTTGTCACGGATTGGAGTGATTTGCTTTGTTGTGGCTTGCCCCTTGTTTGAGGCCACAAACATCGACAACATTACTCACACTAGCAGCCTTCGCTTCCAACTGAGATCCTACTACAGTCAACATGTCCACCTCTGATTGCACCAATTTTGTTCCTTCAGCGACAGGCCAGATGCTTGGCAGTCTTGCTGGTGTTGGCTTGATGTTCTTCTCTGGGTTCCAAGTATGGGTGCAATCACTATTGCAAAACCACATCATTTGCTGGGACTTCCCGTTTGGATGGCTGCTTGTAGAAAAAAAACATGGGGCAAGAGTTCCTTTCGATGAATTTGTTATTGCATGATTGCGTTTTCCACTCTTTGGGATCCATCCCAGGCACTTCACATGACTACCAATGTTAGTTCTCCTAATTTCCCAAAATGTGTCATGTACTATGTTTTCCACCACCTCTTGCTCATCCTGGAAAACAGAGTCACCCGTTTGAGGGAGAGCCCCTGAGGTCTGAGGTACCTCTGTACCTTGTCCAAGTGCACTTCCATTTGTTTGAAAGATAATTTTTTTAGGGCGGCCCCTTTCCTTGCGTTCCTTGGTAACTTGAATATATTCGGGTCTGTGACTGCTATCATCATCTATGTCCACAACCAAGGAAGGCCTTCTTTTCTGTCGCATGGTCTCTCTCTCACCCTCCAAGTTGGTTCGATTGTGGTACATTGGAGTGCCTGTGACAACTTTATGAACTGTTTGTGATACAGTTGCTGGATTGAATGAAGTCTTCGATGAGCTTCTTTCAAGTAAATTCTTCAAGCTTGGTCCAGCACCCAAATGTTTTCCTATAATATATGCATGTTGTTTTGCACTTTGCAAAAGATCGTTTGCCATATCAGATACAGCTGCATCATGCAAGGAAATCTTATCCTTTTGCCCCTCTCCAGCAAAACAGCTACCATGTTTGGATTCGGATAAATTGGTTCGCGGAGTATTCGCAGCAGCATTGCTATCCAACACCTTATGACAGGGGCTGCTAATTTAATAACAAATATGTGGCCCAGAGTCTCTTGTGGAACCTCAGCTCCATTGTCTATTCGGCATGATGTAATGGTTTTGAAAGGAGATTTATAAGAAAATCTAGTTAAATCAACAATGAAGAATAGAATTATCGATTCTTCAGGGCATTGCCGAGAAAATGGTTTAGTGAGATATTTTGCTATCCTAACAAGGAGTCACTAAACTAGGGTTCGCAGATTTAGGATTGATAGCAAGATATTTGTTCCTCATGAGTTATGTTTTCCAAGACGGTGTCCGGTGCGAGAAAATTTAATTTTTCTGATACTGTGCTTGAAGGTAACTAGACTTTGGAAGAATGTGTTCTCCCCAGATTAAAAAACTTAAATTTGATTTTTTTCCTTTTTGTTGAATTTCAAGTTTAGTTAAAATTTGGAACAAGCATTGGGAATTGAGCGATTGTTTTTTATTGCATGTGTATCAAGTCATTTTCATAGTAAGTAGTCCTAAGTATTTATGAAACAAGCATGAGACACATCAAGGGAGTCATTACATGAGGAAAACAATAGCATTAGAAGTGATCTAATAATAAACTACAACTTCGAAGTAGAAGCCTTGCTAAGCACACATCTATTGAATTAGTGGGTATTTACACAATATGTTAGCAAGCCATCGACTCATTTCCAAATTGTGAATATTCAATGCGACTAGCAAACGACAATGTAATAATGGCAAAACGAGGAATACAAGTATACATTGAATTTTATTTTTTCTAACTGTAACATATTGTCAAGGTTTTGGCATCAACCCGCTCACCTCCTGGTAAGCAAAGACTATTTGACTTCAAAGCTGTCTTATCCAAGTCTGCAATCATAAAGATTTTTTAAATCCAAAAAAGAGCCAAAATTTTTCCATCAATTCAGTTTGTATAGAAAGTAATCTATGATTGTTGTTTATAGTATTTCTGCATTGCAGTATCTCCTCTCATATCTATAGAAGGATAACTTCGTCTTCACTTTTGATGAATCAGACCTGGACGACTTCCCCACTCACAAGAGAGTTATTGACAACAAGTGAATCTTCAAGAAGAAGATCAACTCTGATGGTTCCATTGCAAAATGGAAAGCACAGCTGGTAGCTAAAGGATTCACTCAAGTCCAAAGAGTGGATTATCAAGAAATTTTCAGTCATGTCGTCAAGATGCAGTCAATCAGGACTCTGATTGCGTTAGCAACTGTGGAAGACCTCAAAATGCACCAAATGGATGTCAAGACAACATTTCTTAATGGCAATGTCGAAGAGGAGCTGTATACCTTCCAACCGGAAGGATTCGAAGTCAAAGGCCAAGAGCACAAAGTGTGTAAGCTGCACAAAGCAATCTACGGTCTGAAACAGGCCGCAAGAGCATGGTTCGATAGAATCAACTCTTATCTCATTCAATTAGGATTTGCAAACAATTCAACTGACTATAATGTTTATTCAAAGCATATAGGCACCAATTCAGTTCACATAGCTCTTTACGTAGATGATGCATTTATTTTGTCTAATGACACTTCTCTTCTGCAAACTAATAAGAGTGGTCTGTCAAAGGAATTTGACATGACTGATTTAGAAGCTGTTCATTCTTTGCTAGAAATTCACATTACTAGAGATAGACTTCAGAAGAAGATCTATCTTAGCCAGCAAGCATATCTAAAAGGCATTTTAGAAAAGTTTCATATGTCTGATTGCAAACCAATTGATACCCCAATGGATCCAAGTATAGTATTGACTAAACCTTCTTGTGCTAGGACTGATAATGAAGTACTCGACTTAGCGAAGTACCCTTATCATTCACTAATCGGATCTCTAATGTATGCAATGATGTGTACTAGACCAGATTTAGCATATACTATTAGCATGTTAAGTCAATTCATGTCTAATCTTACGATCTCTCATTGGAAAGCATTAAAGAGAGTGATGAGATACATTCAAGGAAGTTTAGACCATATTTTATGTAATGATGGAAATGTTATCGACTCACTCGTCCTGCGAGGCTACTCCCACTTAGATTAAGGAGGAACAGTCTCTACCAGAATATCTACTTCCGGGTTCTGTTTCTATCTGGAAGGGGGATCGATTTCGTGGAACTCAAGGAAGCAGAAATCAGTTGCACTTTCTTTGACAGAGGCAGAGTACATCGCAGCATGTCAAATTTCAAAAGAGGCTATATGGATCAGGTTATTACTTCACGACTTACATCACACTCAGTTTAATGCTACCACTATTCTATGTGACAACTTGAGTTGTATTTCACTGTCACTGCATCCCAGATTTTATGGCAAATCCAAGCACATAGAAATCTAGTATCATTTCATTTGGGAGAAAGTTTTCTCAGAGCAAGTGATCCTTCAATACTGATCCACAACAGAAATGGTCGCAGACATCTTCACCAAAGCGCTTCCCAGGATCAAGCACCAAAAATTCTTCAACAAGTTGAACTTGACAAAGATACTAAAGCACCAATCGTGACCTTAAGGGGGACTGTTGGAAATTAAGCCCACAGTTTTCTCCTTGGTGAATGACTAATTTCTATGCTATGATTCTTCCTGCATGTTTATTGATCATTGATCTAGGGTCAGGTGAAACCAACTTTGGTTCTACGTCTGCTCATCTGATACCTGCAGGAATCACAGACTTAGACAACCAATTTATTTGAAGAACGTCTACAACGGGCTTCCAGCTGATCTCCAAGAAAGGATAACCAATCTTGTCATAGTTTCAAAGTTCAGATGTCAAGTTTAATTACTTGAAGTCATTGAAGACTTGGCCATCTTCAAAGACTTCCACAAAACTTGCATTTAGAACAATGTTGCAGAAATACCTATGTTTTCAATAGCTTCGGCTTTTTCGCATTTCCCCAAAATGTGACACTTTCATAGTTCAAAAGCTTAACTGTTTTTAACACACCTTTGGCTCTTTGCGAAAAATGCAAAGAGAGAAATTTTTTTTGAAGGTCATCTATGTTCATGCGTTAAGCTATTTTAAAGACATCGCCATCTTTTTAGGGGCACCTTCGGCTTCTTGCAAAAAATGCAAAGAGAGAGAAAAATCCCGAAGGTCGTCTAAACAAAACGAGGAACATTCCAGCGACATCCTCGTCCGCGTCAACGATGCTAAATTATTGACCGTATATACTATGTATAGTTGTCACAAAAGCCATATGCTTCCAAGTACAACGGCTTTCCTAATTAGGTGACAAGCATTCAATGTAATTAATACACGGATAAAGTCTAGCATAAGCTGTCTATTAGACTGTTTTTGCATTTAGCAGCTAATTAGAACGAGAGAGCTGTTCCACAATATTCCTGCTCTCTTCTCTGTTCACGTTCTTCTATCTCCCTTGCCCCATCATGTTATGCTAATGCACGCTAATGCACATAGATAAAGTTCTAACATTGTAAGGGTATTTATTTAGTCTTTATGGTCAAGAGTGATGAGTACCTTTTCCTCATATATGAGATATATTGGTTCTTTAGAATTGTGGGAGCAATAACTCCTTTTGTGATATGCAACTATTGGTGGATGCTTTTATGGCATAGTTACTTCTAATAAGGATGATCATGAAAAATCCTATTTGATAATGCTTAGCAAGGATGTTAGAGTCCTACCTTACCAAGCTCACTTTCTTTTAATAACTTTTGGATTTTTTAACTTTAACTTGCTTTAATGAAGTATAAGGGATATTGTCAACTAGTCATTGGTGTTACTCAAACATAAAATATCGACTATGACCATACAATGAGCAAAATGCTTTTGAGCCATCCCAAGTAACACAAACCTATATATGTATATGTATGACATTTCTAAAAACATGAGCTCAAGCTTTATCGATTAAAAGGCTGAAAAAATCAAGGTTGGGAGATGCTCATTTGTTTTGTTTTGAGGTAGTTTCTGTTTCAAAAAGAACAAGAGCATTTGTTGAAAACATAAGCTTGCAAACTCTTGACGATATTTTGGTGATATGTTACTATCTTGAGGCACTAATATATGGTCAATTAAATTGTTGAAATATCATTTACATATTTGATACAACAAATGGTCTTTCCAATAGTATGGTCGTATGCTTTTTGTTCCAAGTCTGAGAGTTGCCATCGCTGAACGGCTTAGTACAGAGGAATCAACCAAGAGGAGATTGGAAAACCTTTTTCAACTTCATGAAACACGCTTCCTAGCGCTTCACGTCCTAGTTGTGGAAAAATAGCGACGGAAGGCCTGGCATGATCGCAATATCAAAACCAAGGATCTCATCAAGGGAGAATTGGCATTGTTATACAACGCCAAGGCTCACAAAGACAAGCTTAAGTTTCAGGGAGAGGGACCGTATAGAGTAGTAGAGATCCGACCTAATGGCGCAATGATACTCGCTGACCTGCAAGGCAATTTGCTAGATGCACCCATTAATGGCAGCAGGTTGCGTCGCTACTACTCCGTCGATGTCGAACTTAGAGATGTGCCAGAACCACCATCCACGTCATCTTCTTCAGCTCAAGATGAATTGTCAACTCTGTTGCACTTCAACATACGATCAAACCTGTCTAGGAAAATTTCGGACGAAACGCAAGTTAAGCTCATTTTTTATGAAAATTGCTATTTTTAATAAACAACAGGATGTTCTGATTAGGAAATCTCATAAATCTAGCAGTCAATCGGGAAACGGATTGTGCACAGTGCAAGCATTGGTGATTTGACATTGATTGGACCACTATCCAAACCAGTAGGCGAGTTATAATTTTTCTATATATATGAGGGCGAGTTATCTCATTTTCACTTGATTACTCACATTCATTACTCGCGCTATTACTCGCCTACAGTTCATTACTCGCGCTCAGCTCTTTACTCGCCCTCTGAGACCATTACTTGCGCTCATATATTTACTCACCCCCTTGTGTTTACTCGTGCCTCTGTTTTATTAGTCGCCCTATTGATTACTTATCGGCACCACATTACTCGCGACACCACTTTACTTGCCTATAAAGACCACCTGAGAGGTATATCGACATGTCTGTAGCCTATCTTGTTTAGGAATTGACATCTGTCAGCCTAATTTAGATCTCTGGAAAGAAGCTATGGATAAAGAGTATTCATCTCTTATCAAGAACCAGACATGGACAATTGTCGAATTACCTGCTAGCAGAAATGTAGTTGATTACAAATGGATTTTCAAAGTCAAGTACAATGCAGATGGAAGCATCAACATGAGAAAGGCACGACTTGTCGCCAGAGGATTTTCTCAGGTATACAACGTCGATTATGCCAAGACCTTCAGTCCAGTAGTCAAGCATTCTTCTATTCAACTTTTGCTATCATTTGCTGCTACAACAGATTGGAAATACATCAAATGGATGTACAAACATCATATCTCAATGGAGTTATCGAAGAAGACATTTACATGGTGCAGCTCAAAGGTTATATTATCGAGGGTAAACACAATCATGTGTGTAAACTCCATAAGGCACTGTGAAAATTGTCAACATTTCCTAGCTAGTTTGAGGCCTAAATTGGCTAAAATTGTAAATAGTTTTGGTTCTGGAGTTTCACACGTGTGAACCAGGCCACAATGTTTTTATTTACTGTATTTTTTCAGTATGATGAAGTGTCAAACTTCATACCCTTCAAAATGAGACCATTTTGATGTATTTTGGTCATATAAGCCATTTTTAGCTATTTTTCCTATATAGGGAATATCTAGGGTCAAGTACCTTCTAGAGAGAGGAGAGAGAGTCATCTTCCTCATCCATAAATAGTAGGGAAGTCGTGGAGAACAGGTTGGAGAAACCTTTTGTATGCTTCATTGAGATCAATAGATCATTGTCATTGTTTCTTCCTCCATTGAGAGCATTGTTGTGTGTATTGTCTTCAAGCTATTGTGTATGATCTTAGGTGCTTTCCAAAAGTGGTAGGCTGATGTATTATGGACTGTATAATGCTATTTTGGGCCGCACTTGATGTTTATGGAAGTTTCCATTTGTGATAAATGCTTTTTGATCAAGTTCTTTGCATTCTAGGTAGCATAGAATGTGTTGCCAATTCCTAGCTTATGTAGTTTGGAGTGCAAGCATTCAAGCCAATGATCTTGGAGTTTAGATCCACTTAGGATCTGTATTTTTCACATGGTATCAGAGCTGGTTGGCTTCTATTTACAGTAAGTATTCCATTTTTGGTGATATTTGGATGTTTGATCAAGTTCTAGCATGATTTTGCATTGCTTTGTTGATCAAATCTTACTAACCTTTGTTTTGTGAGTTGAACTTGTGGATCAAAAGCATATTTCAGGTCTATTGAAGATCAGAGGCTGAAAAGAAACTATTTTGGATCAGATCATAACACCTAATCATTTGTGATTGTGAGGCTTGTGCATATTCAATACTAACAATGTTCTTTTCAATCCTATTGTTGACAATCTCCATTGTTGGATGAACACTCTCCTTAAGTGGATGAAACTTCTCCTTAAGTGGATGACAAATGCTCTTTTGAGTGAGTTGTAATTCTCCTAAAGGCTGAGCAAAGCTCCCATTTGGATGAAAGATCCCCTTTTTTGGGTGAACATATTGTAAGCTCCATTGTGAAGAGCATATTGTAAAGATTGTCATCAATTTTGGCATAAATTTTGGTGTACTTTGTTGAGCATGTAAGTAACTCTCCTTATGTAATTTGATTGGAGCATTTGCTGGAAGGTGTTAACCATTATGCAAGTGTGTTTTCAGGTTCTTAACAGGTTGAGGAACATTCTCATGTGAAGTGATCTTAGATCTACATCTAAACACCAAGATTTGACAAGATAGTGAAGCTAGTCTTGTGATTCACTAAGTGTGCTCATTCATTCACCTCTAAATCTTGTATTTATCACTTGCTGGAGTTTATAAACTTTTAGAAGTGTGGTTTACATGTGGTTTTACAGGTTGAATCAATATCTTAGTGTGTTGATCATATGTTGATCAAGTTTGTTCATTACTAGGTAATCTTGGCATCCTAGTTTTGGGTATTTTCTAAGAATGCAAGTAACTCTTCACACCATAACTTGATTTGGTCACTTGCTGGAAAGTTTGAGAGCTTAAGCAAGAGTGTGTTCAGGTTGGTTTGATTTTGTAATCCATTCTTAGTGTGTGCAAAGTGTTGCATGTGTTTCAATCTTCCTTTCTATGCTTGGAAACCATCTAGGTTCAAGATAGAAGTGTTTTAGGGTCCTAAATCTTCATAGATCTCTTTATCTATCATTTGTTGAGAGAAAAGTGAGTGCTAAGTGCTTTAGGACAGAACCTAAAAGTTGAAGAAACATTAGAATCATGGCTTCCAATGGTGGGATCATGCTAGAGTCTAGTGAAAGGTTGAGTTCATCAAACTACTCTACTTGGAAAGTGAGGATGGAGTCCTTACTTGAGTTGAATGAACTCATGGACATAGTTGCAGAAATTGAAGAGAGACCTCTCACACTTCAAGAGCAACAAAGGTTTGATAAGAAGGCCAAAAGGGCTCTTCATATCATTAAAATGAATGTTACAAATGAACTTCTCAAGGAAGTTGGAAAGTGTCAAAGTGCAAGTGAGGCATGGAATGCCTTAAAGAAGCTCTTTGAATCAAAGTCCACATCTAGGGTATTGACCCTAAGGAGACAAATATTTTCTAGTAGGCAAAGAGAGGGTGAAAGTGCTCATGCATTTATCTTGAGAGTTAAGTCCCTAAGTGATGATTTAGCATGCATTGATGAGAACATAAAAGATGGTGAAATAGTCCAAGTTATGTTGAATGGTTTGCTAAATGAACATGCTAACCTTGTGCAAAGTTTTGCCATTCAAAGAGTCTTGCCAAGTGTGGTTGACTTGCAAGAAATCTTATTGGCTGAAGAACATAGGTTGCAATCAAAGCTTGATGGTGCATCCTTGCAAGGTGGAGGTGAAGAGGCTTTCTTCACAAAAGGCAAATTCAAGGGCAAAGGTAAAGGCAAAGGGAAATGGTCCAAAGGTGGTAACTTTGATCATGATGATCACTCTTCCTCTTCCTCTTCTACTAAGAACAATAAGTCAAAGTTCAAGTGCTTTTATTGTGGGATAAAAGGTCATTTTGCAAATGAATGTTATAAGAAGAAAAGAGAGCAAGGGGAGAGGCAAGGAAATCTTACAATAGATGAGGAAGAACATAACACATGTGAATCACTTGTTATGACTTCAAGTTTGTTAGCCAACATAGATGATAATGATCCTTGGTGGATTGATAGTGGAGCCTCATCTCACATGACAAGACATAAGGAATACTTTACATCCTTATTGTCTTATGAGGGAGAAGGTAACATCATCTACACTGCAAATGATGGTCAATGTGACATCAAAGGCATAGGCACTATTCCTATTTCCCTTTCAACAAATAGGAAAGCAAATCTTGAAAATGTTTTGTACATTCCTTCAATCACTAAGAATTTGCTTAGTGTAAGTCAAATGATTGACAAAGGACTTGATGTGGAGTTCATTGGAGATGCATGTTTGATAAGTAAATGTGGATCCTTGATTGCTCAAGGTAGGAGGCATGGTAAACTTTTCAAGCTTGATGCATGTGTGATCTCTAATCATGAAGGATGTATGGCTAGGGAGCAATTGACAAACCAAGAAGTTTGGCACAAGAGGTTGGGCCATCCCAACTTCAAATCTTTGGAGGTAATGGCAAAGAAAGAGCTTGTTCTTGGTCTCCCTAAAAGTCTTGTTGCAAACAATAGTGTTTGTGAACATTGTGCCTTGTCCAAATCTCATAGACTTGCTTATTCTAGATCTACTTCTAGATCTAAAGAAGCTTTTCAACTTGTGCATTCTGATATTCATTCTTCTAGTACAACTAGCAATGGTGGGGCAAAGATGTATGCAACTTTCATTGATGACTTTAGTAGGTATACTTGGATCTATCTTCTTAAAAGTAAGGATGAAGTGTTTGCTGCATTTGTCAAGTTCAAGAATGAAATGGAAAACCAATTCAATACAAAGATCAAATGCTTAAGATCTGATAATGGAGGGGAATACACCTCAAATAGGTTCAAAGACTTTTGTATAGCACATGGGATTAAGAGGGAGATGTCTAGTCCTAGGACTCCACAACAGAATGGAGTGGCCGAGAGGAAGAATAGAACCCTTTGTGAATGTGCCAAGGCAATGAGACTACATGCTAATCTTGCTAAGTCTTTTTGGGGGGAAGCTTTAGCATGTGCTAACTATCTATGTAATAGATGGACAAGTGCTTCCTTGGATGGTAAAACTCCTCATGAGGTTCTTTATGGTAGAAGGCCGAGTGTCAAGCATTGTAGGATCTTTGGATGTACATGTTTTGTCAATATCACACTTGATGATAGAACTAAAGAAGATCCTTCATCAAAGAAGGGTGTGTTTGTTGGCTATAGTGAAGTAAGCAAGGCTTACAAAGTGTACATTCCTTCTACAAAGAAAGTTGTCATAAGTAGGGATGTCATCTTTCATGAAGAGAATGTTTCCAATGTTGTTGATGTTGATGTTGATGTGCCTACTAATCATCATGATGTGCAAGATGTCTTGGATGAAGATGGAGATGCCACTCCAAAGCAAACTTCAAGGAAGACTCAAAGGCAAAGGGCTAAGCCATCAAGGCTAACCTATGATGAAAAAGGAAAGCAAGTGGTGGACAACTCTAACTTTGCTTTTCTTACCTCTTTTGATGAACCAACTTGTGTAGGTGAAGCAATTCAAAAGAAGGAATGGATCCAAGCCATGGATCATGAGCATCAAGCACTCATCAAAAGCAACACATGGAGGTTGGTAAAGCTTCCAAAGGACAAGAAGGCAATTGGTTGTAAGTGGATCTTCAAGATCAAGACAAATCAAGATGGATCAATCAACAAGTACAAGGCAAGGTTGGTGGCAAAGGGGTATGCTCAAGAATATGGTATTGACTATGATGAGACCTTTGCACCCGTGGCAAAGATGGTAACTATTCGAATCCTAATCTCTCTTGCAACTCTTTATGATTGGGATATGTGGCAAATGGATGTTACTAATGCCTTCTTGAATGGTGATCTTGAAGAAGATATTTACATGGAGCAACCCGAGGGCTATGTTTCACATGATGAGCCTAATCATGTGTGCTATCTCCAAAAGAGTTTGTATGGGCTAAAGCAAGCACCAAGGAGTTGGTATGCTAAGCTCAATTCCTTCTTACTTTCTCAAAACTTTGTTATGAGTGAGTATGATCATTCTCTCTACTTTAGATTGAATGAAAATGATATCACTTTACTTTTGATCTATGTTGATGACATTATCTTAAGTGGTGGTAACAATCTAGATATAGATGAAATCAAGATGGCACTCAAAAGAGAGTTTGAAATTCAAGATCTTGGTAAACTTCATTATATCTTAGGAATAGAGATTATTAGAACTTCTAAATCTACATTCATATGTCAAGAAAAGTATGTTAACTCTATTCTAAAAAGGTTTCATATGGAAGATTGTAAAGTTGTTTCTACTCCTATGGAATCAAATGTAAAGCTAACTACAAGAAGTAATGAAAGATCCTTCAAGGACATTACTCTCTATAGAAAGCTAATAGGATCTCTTATATGGTTAACCATCACAAGACCTGATCTAAGCTTTGTGGTTGGTAAACTAAGTCAATTTATGCAAGATCCTAGTGAGGCTCATTGGAAGCTAGGAAAGAGAGTACTTAGATACATCTCGGGATCTAGAGATTTTGGCATCTTGTATGGAGGTACTACACCTAACCTTTGTGGATTTTCAGATTCAGATTTTGCAGGTGATCAAATGGATAGGAAGTCAACAAGTGCCTTTGCAATCTATCTTGGAGATGGAGTGGTCTCATGGCTATCAAAGAAGCAACCAACTATCTCTCTATCTTCCACCGAAGCCGAGTACAAGGCATTAACAACATGCACCAAGGAGATTCTTTGGATCAAGAGGATGTTATTGGATCTTCACTTGCTGGAACCAGAGAAGACTCCAATCATACTTTGTGATAACCTTTCAGCCCAAAGCTTGGCAAGCAATCCTGTTTTTCATGCAAGGAGCAAGCACATTGAGATTGCTCACCATTTTGTGAGAGATCAAGTCATTGCCAAAGAGGTGGAGCTTCAACATGTCTCTTCAAAGGAGTGTGTGGCTGATATCTTCACCAAACCATTGGGAAAGGACCTATATTTAATGCATAGATCTAATCTTGGAATGTGCTCAAAGACTATGTTGAAACTAGCATCCAATGTTGAAGAGGGAGTGTGAAAATTGTCAACATTTCCTAGCTAGTTTGAGGCCTAAATTGGCTAAAATTGTAAATAGTTTTGGTTCTGGAGTTTCACACGTGTGAACCAGGCCACAATGTTTTTATTTACTGTATTTTTTCAGTATGATGAAGTGTCAAACTTCATACCCTTCAAAATGAGACCATTTTGATGTATTTTGGTCATATAAGCCATTTTTAGCTATTTTTCCTATATAGGGAATATCTAGGGTCAAGTACCTTCTAGAGAGAGGAGAGAGAGTCATCTTCCTCATCCATAAATAGTAGGGAAGTCGTGGAGAACAGGTTGGAGAAACCTTTTGTATGCTTCATTGAGATCAATAGATCATTGTCATTGTTTCTTCCTCCATTGAGAGCATTGTTGTGTGTATTGTCTTCAAGCTATTGTGTATGATCTTAGGTGCTTTCCAAAAGTGGTAGGCTGATGTATTATGGACTGTATAATGCTATTTTGGGCCGCACTTGATGTTTATGGAAGTTTCCATTTGTGATAAATGCTTTTTGATCAAGTTCTTTGCATTCTAGGTAGCATAGAATGTGTTGCCAATTCCTAGCTTATGTAGTTTGGAGTGCAAGCATTCAAGCCAATGATCTTGGAGTTTAGATCCACTTAGGATCTGTATTTTTCACAGGCACTTTATGGCTTGAAGCAATCTGCTCGAGCATGGTTTCAAAGGATCAATACTTTCCTATTGATCACGACTACACACCTAGCTCTTTAGATTTAAATGTTTACTTCAAAGTAGTGCAACAGTCTTTTATCATTATCACTTTATAGGTGGATGATACATTGCTTTTCAGCAACAATACCGATCTAATAAAAGAAGCCAAGACAATGTTATCTTCCGAATTCGACATGACCGATCTGGGCGAAGCTCATTTTTGCCTTGGTATGCAAATCCATAGAGACAGAAAATAAAAGTTGGTCTACATTACGCAACAGAGTTACATTTACAACATGTTAGTTAGATATAATATGATCAATTGCAAGTTAGCTCTCTCACCAATGGAACCAGAACTCAAATTGTCAAAGGACCAGTGTCCCCAAACAATTCATGAGAAGCAGCAGATGCGTGAGTATCCTTACCATTCTATTATGGGATCTCTTATGTATGCCATGATTTGTACTAGGCCAGACATAGCTTTTGCAGTCAACTCTCTCAGTCAGTTTATGACTAATCCTGGTGTAATACATTGGAAGGCTCTTATAAGTATCATGAGATATCTTTGAGCTACTATGGCCTTTTGCATTTGTTATGGAACAGTCGGCAATGACAAATTCAATTTACTCAGTGGTTACACAGATGCAAGTTGGGTAGGAGATGTAGAGACTCGTAAATCCACTTCTAGATTTACATCCTTCCTCAACAATGGTCCAATTTCTTGGAACAGTCGCAAGCAATCTTCAATAGCTCTATCTTTCACTGAATCAGAGTATATCGCAATCTCTCAAGCTAAAAAGGAAGCAATTTGGTTGAGGAATTTACTCTCAAATATCGGTCTGAATCAATATGTTTCGACGACATTATTTTGTGATAATCAAAGTGCCATCGCTTTATCAGCCAGCCCTAGATTTCATTCTAGGAGTAAGCACATTGAACTGAAGCATCATTTCATCAAAAGCAAAGTTCTCAACGAAGAGGTCAGATTGCAGTACTATAGAATGCAAGATATGGCAACAAATATTTTTACCAAAGCATTAAGTTTGTATACACACAGAAGATTCTGTGTAGAACTAAGTTTGAAGGTCAAGGCATTCAAGGATTCAGATTAAGGGAGAGTGTTGGATTATTCTCCTTCTTACCAATCGACTAATCGATTTTAATCTTCATCCATTGTTTATCCAGTTCTGTGGATTTTCTCGTGTCTTTAGATAGTCTGCAATTTTACAAGTGTTTTTACACAGTCTACATTTTGCATTTTTTGTCTATCAGGATTTGCGAGCAAATATGTAGCATTTTTCTGCTTTTTCAAAAGTGCCTCAAATGTTAAGGAAATGACTCTGGCAAAGTGTGGGACTACCCTAAATGAGATTTAAGGACACTGTCAAGTTTTTCACAAAAAACCCAACAATGTCGCATTTTTGCGATAGTGTCGTCTGTGGCTGTTTTAGTTCATTTCTACAGAAGTGACAGTTTGGTTCATTTATGCAGACAGACTGTTTACGACCAATTTCCACCGCTTATTAACAATCAATGACAAGGAATCGGATGGATGCCAGCGGATACCAACCAACTGGTAATCGCATTTGATAACCTAATTGCTTAGTATATATAGTTGTTCATATTCATACAGTTTCAATGAAGAAGCATTTGAGTAGTTAGCTCTCTCTCTCTCTTAGAGTTGTTTAGAGATTGCTATTGCGCTAATGCTTATCAGCATTACGCTTAATTCAAACTTTCATTTTCATACTGAATCAATACTATCTTTTATTGCATTCAGCTTTGTCTCAGGATGTATGCATTTATGTAGTTCTTTGTGACTAATTATTTGTCTTGTGATTCGCGACAAATTATTTGTCTGATAATTCAATGCCTATTGTTTGGCTACGTAATCACTATAGTACTGATGATTTCAAAATTAGTATAAGATAACAGTAACAGGGCAGAAAATCGAAGGGGGGAGAATGATATTACAACGAACGCACATGGAAGGTTGTCAACAACTAGAGAGGGTAAAACTTGCAACTTCTCTGGAATTTCTCGGCTCACAAAACACAAACAAAACTCGCACAGGCTTCTGAAGGCTTAGAAAATAGTTGACTCAATCAAGGGCATAGTGTGCAAATTCTAAACCTCAATATTTTAATGAAAAATTAAGGCTCCTTGTAGTTCAGACATAAATGTTTCTCCAAAAAAATTTGATTTCACACTTCAAACAACTTTGCTTTACTTTGTGCGAGTTCTTTAAGGTTGTGTGTGAGTTTTGAAGTACAGTCTAGATACGTGTGCGAAATCTATTTATGAAAAAAAAAAGTCGCGAGAAGACAACGAAAGTTTGCATGTCGCTGAGGTGCAAATGACTTTGATTTTCGTCACCTTGTAGTCGTTTTGTGGTGACTTGGTGTGGCCAAGATTTTGAAGAAACCGGCACGGTCAAGATTGAACTCAGCTGGACTCGGTCGAGATGCCAACTAGAGGATGCGGTTGGGATGGCAACCAGAGGACGTGGTCGAGATGGCACCTAGAGGACACGATCGAGATGGCAACTAGAGGACATGGTCGAGATGACAACTAGAGGATGCGGTCGAGATTTTGAAGTAAATGCTTGGTTGAGTCCTTTATCTCAGTGATGTTTTTTGAGAACTTCATGAAGTAAAAATTGAAAGTGTCTAAATAGGTGGAAGTTCTCAGTTGGACATGGTATCTCAACTACCAGATGTGTGCTTTGGGTGGAAAAGATGAGATGTCAGAATTTCAGAAAGGAAATGGATTGACAAAAGTTGTAAAATCTATCCTTGTGAGCTAGACCATCAAATATTGACTTGTATCACGCTTGATGAAAAAGATATCGATGAAAAAAATAGAAAGAGAACAAGAATGCATTAAATACCAACACAGGCAGTCAAAAACATAGAATTTGGTAAAATAAAAGGCAATAAAAAAATATCAAAATTATATACAAGGGTAGGGGTGATGGATCTAGATGGGGTCAACAAAAACCAACTCTTCGTAGTGTGAAAGATTTCAGATCCTTAAGATCCAATCTACTTTAATGATCTTTGGTTAGAAAGAGATTTACACTACCAATTTCACCAATGTAGAAAAATCAACATCTACACACAATTTGAGATGCAAACACTAATAGAACTTGATCAAACTTGAATGAAATGATTATGTACTGTTGCTGTTCGTACAAAACCAGCAAGCTACTGTATTTCACACGTGTGGATCCAAAAATAGCAAATATAGATCATTCTACACATAGAATTGCAAGCAATCACCAAGATAGTGCACCAATGGATAGTAGAACCCAAGAGAACCATGTATAAGCATGAAATGAGATAGAGAAGAGAGAGTATGACTCTCTCCACAAGTTACATCCTTTTATAGCAGGTCCAAACCCTATTTGGCCACTTGGCTTTCCCACCAACATGCTAACCCTACCAATTTTGGGTCTAGATTCAATGTACCCAACTTATTCAAATTGAATCTACTCAAACTCACATTCTATCTTTCCCACACTTTCAAAAAGTGTTTATTCAAATGAAATTTAGACTAATGAACTTTGAAAAGTCAACCTCTAAGTCTAAAACAAGTTTTGGCCTGAATATGCCAAATATGGAAATATTGCAAAATGTGATGAAACTAGTTGAATCTTTCACACGTAGTATCGCCATAGACGACCGCCATTTAGGATAGTGTCGAGGAGGACTCTATCAAGTGTTTCTAACTGGATTGCTCCATTTGGGAAGATTTTATTTATGACATATGGCCCTCCGCTTTTGAATATTGATTTTCCAGGGTGCTTCTTAGATGTTTATAGCAGTACCTGATCACCTAAGTGTAAGTCTTTATTGCGCAAGTGACGATCATGTTAGGCATTTTGTCAACGTTTATTAACTAATTGTGCATGATACGAGGTGAGTCGAATCTCACACTATTGGGCTAACGTAAATAGCATGTTTTAGACTTCTTGGGAGTTGTGCAGTACACCTAGATAGCGGAAAACAGCTTGGTTTCCCAATCTGATCGACTAGTTTCAACTATCTTGGTTAGGATCTTATAGATTGTCTTGTTTGTGGGTTCTGCCTGGCCATTACATCGGGGATAGTACGGAGTACTTTTGCCATGGACAACAAGGTAATGGCGTAGGAGATTATCAATCACTTCGTTTAAGAATTGTGAACCTCTGTCACTAACAATCTCTATTGGACAACCAAAGCACGTAATAATGTTCTCATAAAGAAAATGCGCGACGGTCTTCACATTGGCGTCCTTTGTTGCACGTGCTTCTATCCATTTGGTAGCGTAATCGGTTGCAATCAGGATATAGCGTGCTTGAGTATGTTTGGCTGCCGGGATGATGGGCCCAACAAAGTCTATACCCCACTTATGGAAAGTTTCGTCTTTAATAATGGGGGTAATGTTGGAAATTAAGCCCACATTTGTCTCCTTGGAATCAAAAACTCAGACAACCAACTTATTTGAAGAACATCTACAACGGGCTTCCGGCTAATCTCCAGCAAAGGGTAACCAATCCTGTTATAATTTCAAGTTCAGATGTTAAGTTTAATAATTTGAAGTCATTGAAGACTTGGCCATCTTCAAGGGCTTCCGCAAACTTGCATTTAGAACAAGTCTGTAGAAATACATTACTTTCGAGACAGTCTGCAGAAATGAACTATGTTCGAGACAATTTTGAGACAGCTTCGCGAAAGTTTCGCGACAGTCCAAAAGTTCAACTATTTTAAACACCCTCGACTTTTTCGCAAAATGTTTGTGACAGCTTCGCGATAGTTCAAAAGTTCAACTATTTTTTAACACCCTCGACTTTTTCGCTCAATGTTCGCAATAGTTCAAAAGTTCAAATATTTTTTAACACCCTCGACAGTTTCGCGACAGTTCAAAAGTTGAAATATTTTTTAACACCTTCTACTTTGTTCGAGAAATGTTCACAAAGAGAGAGAAAATTCTCGAAGGTCATCTGTTTTCATGAGTTAAACTGTTTGAAAGACACCGTCGTCTTTTTAAGGGCACCTTCGCCTTTTTCGCACAATTTTGAAGAGAAAGAAAAATGCCAAGGTCATCTACTTTGAACAAGGAACGTTCCTAACCTTGACGCCTAAGGGACTCACTATATCACACTGCTCTTCCATTTATTTTAGAACCATACTTCACATTGAATCTGATTCTCAGTAATACCGCACACAAACCATTTCTAATCTCTTTGTTGGACTATACTCTTGGTTTTTGAGAGTATGAATTAATTTTTAAGATCCTGTTGGACAATTAGAACACTTAAAGCTGTGATTACGTTTAGCATAAGCTTTCTATTATACTGGTTTGCATTTAGCAGTTGATTGTAACGGGAGAGCTGTTCCACAATATTCCTACTCTCTTCTCCGTTCGCATTCTTCTATCTCTCTTGCCCCATCAGATTGGTATCAGAGCATAGCTCGTATAAACTGAGAAATTAAGTTTGTTCCATTTGTATTACTATTAACATGTCTCATATAGATAACTCTTCATCATCATCCAACGAGGCTACAATCATTGACAAGTTCAATGGTTCTAGCTTCTACATCTGGAAATTAAAACTCCGGATGATGTTGATAGATAGAGATCTTTGGGATGTAGTAGAAGGTGCTGACCTGAAACCAGAAGATGGTTATCAAGCAAAGGCATGAAAGATCAAGGATCAGAAGGCCTTAGCATGCATCACACTCAATTTGGCTGACTTCCAAATATTCCACGTTACCACATGCAAAACCTCCAAGGATGCATTAGATTTGTTATCAAATCTCTATGAGACTCATGATGTAACCACTAGATTACATCTTAGAAGGAAGCTCTTTACTCTTAGCATGTCTGATTCTACTGCCATCACTTCTCACATCAATAGCTTCAAGTCTTTATTGGATCAGTTATCAGCTGTAGGATGTTCTATTCAAGATGATGATGTCGTTATGACCTTGCTTTCTTCTCTTCCAAAGTCATATGAGCACTTTGTGGTGATGATCTCCACACAACCCAACCTCACTATTCAAAAGGTGATTGGTCACCTTCTTCAAGAAGAAATGTGGAGAAAGACTAGTAGCCTGTCTATCAAAGACAAATCCATGGCTCTGTACACCAAGAAGAAAGACTACTCCAAGGGAAAGAATCAAGTGCAGCAACAACAGCAGAAGCCTCACACTCAAGGTGAGCATGGTGGATCGTGCAAGAAGCTTTTCTGCAGGTATTGCAAGAGAGCCAATCAGACATCAAGGAGTGTCGTATCTGCATCTACAACAAGGCAAAGAAGCAACAACAACAACAACAACCATACTCCTCCAACACGGCAGAATTCAAGGAGCAAGAAACACATTTGTTAATGGCTTACAACAGCAACAATGAAGATTGTGATAGCTGGTACCTGGACAGTGGCGCTACCCCACACATGACTTCTCACAAGGAATGGTTTATCCAGTATGCAGCTTACAACAGAGATCAATTCATCTACCTCGGAGATTCAAGCACCATACACGTTGAAGGCAAAGGGATAGTCAAGATCACATTCAATAACGATCTATCCATTTGTGTTCCAACGTCCTTCACGTTCCTCAGCTATCAAAGAACTTGTTATCAGTCTCTAAGATAACTTATGAGGGCTACACTATTACTTTCTCATCTGAGCAGTGTACAGTATTCAAGGAAGATACTACTTTGACTATGTGCACTAGAGTCGGAAATCTTTATGTACTCTCTAATTCAGTTGCATTAGCTAGTATCTCTAATGAAAATGTAAATGCAATGATGTTTTGTGGCATAGTCGATTTGGACACGTGAATACAAGATCACTTTCCTATACGCGTTGTAATAACTTAGTTGATGGATTGTATTTCCCTTCTTCGTTAGATAGTAAATCTTTCTTTTGTGAATCATGCGTCTATGGAAACAACAAACACTCTAGAAGCAAGTTTCCCAAATCACATTCCATCAAAACAAAGCATGTATTGGATCTTGTACATAGCGATCTTTGTGGTCCAATGCCAACTCCATCATGAGGAGATGCAATCTATTTTATCACTTTCAATGTAGCGAGAAACCAAAAATTCTGAAAAGTTTGAGCAATGTATTATTACGGCACAAAAGCTTTGAAGACTCTCATCCGACTTGGAGATTCCATATATTAATATTTGTTAAAAAAAAAATTGAGAATGGTGCCTAATAAGTGTTGTTTACATACCATACCCTTGGCATTTGGAACATCATGTACTTGTTGGTATGTCATGTCAAGCATGGAAATGCACTAGATTTTACAAAATGGAATGGTCACCACATTGTGATCTAGAGGTGAAAAATGTCGTTATGTGTCCTTGGGATTATTATTCGCTTTATGGGCATGCCATATGATGACATAGACACAAAGCTCAAAAAGAGCATTTGGAGTTGGTAAAAAATAGACATAAGAAATCAACGTAATCAATCCCTATAAACAAATATTATTGTATTTTTATAAACATACCAATGTTCTTGACATTTTCATGTATGTCATGAAAATACATTTTATGATTTATTAGAGTTTTAATAAAGTTAAGGAAGTCAAAATAAATAGGTATGTGAAGTTTGGACTATATCGCCAAATTTATATGTTGCACAAGAAACCCAAGCATTCTAATGTCTTGCCTCCTTTCATTGCAAGCTTTTGACAATTCTTGATGGTGTGTTTCAAATTTTTGAAATACTTAAAATACAATATTTATTTTATTTAATCTAGACTCAAATTTTGTGAATGGATTGTCAAATAACCCAAGCATTTCAATCTCTCACTGCTAAAACACTAGGCCTAAGTTTCATAATCTAGTGATACACATAACACAATGTATATGATATGATGTAGCATTCATGAAAGTTTTCGTACAACTTTAGTTGAATATTTATGTGAGCATGTATTGACCATTGCATTGTGAAGGTAGCTTATATGTGATTTAGCAATTAATTAGTCATCAAAAATTTGGAAAGTTTCAGAATGAAACTATGAACGAACTAGAAAGTACTTATCTAGTTTGTGTGTCTCTCGCCTATTAGCTAGCTTCTACAATAGCTATTGATAGTTTGTATCATTGCAACTATTGCAAATGCATAACATGGATCCTAAAACTCATTCACTGAGCTCAGATAGTATATTGTTGGTATGTAGTCTTCTCTCAACAATTGACCATTTGTTGTTAAAAAATTGAAAGATGCAATTTGTAATATACATAATGGATGAATGCATTTTAGATTTTAAACTTGGTGGATGAAGAACATTTAAAATTGGCCAAAGGTGCTTATCAATTATATATATATCCCCACATAGTCATTTTCTACAATAAAAAGGGTGTGAAAATATGAAAATGCCAACTTAGAGGCCAACTTGGAGGCCAAAGCAAATGGTTGATGTGTAGTGTCACACATGGACCCACATGGACAGGACTGAGTTGGTCTCTCCAATCATATTAGATTCTTTAGTGTACATGAAATGCAATTCTATTAGTTAATTATGAAGTAGCTGAATCTAGACCATTGATGTACTAGATGGCTATGATTTGGGATGACGTTCTATTTCTAAAGCTTTTTAAATCTGGCCTACTATGCCTATATATAGGCCACAAGTGTCTCATTATTTATTTCTCAGTTTTGGTGATGAATTGGAGAGAAGAGTCACAATACATTTTCTTGAATTTTTCTCTCTACCAGTGTGTGTGCGTGCGTGTGTACATGCTTCTCTCTCTCTCTCTCTCTCTCTCTCTCTCTCTCTCTCTCTCTCTCTCTCTCTCTCTCTCTCTCTCTCTCTCTCTCTCTCTCTCTCTCTCTTTTAGTGCATGAAAAAAGTGTATCTTCTATAGTGGATGTAGTCATCTTTATCATGTACTATAATGAGGTTTTCAATCTTATGTGGATTCTTTTTAATCTCACTTTATGTATGAATCCAAAGTGCTTTTTACGAAATACATAATAATCTAATTTCATGTAACATGATCCAAACCTACACATTTACTCAAAGTGTGTGACATTTTGCAAAAATACACGGAAAGTCACACAATATGCATATTTACACAAAAAATTGTTGTAAGTATTGCATTCCAAACTATTAGATTTTGCGACTTTGGCACTTTTGCAAGTAATGCAAAAAGAATGAATATTGCGACTACCATGTCTATCACACATTATCGCATTTATTAAGGGTAGTGAGTTTATTGAAGGACAACAATTGAGTGACTATCCTCACTATACTTGTACTTGTAAACTCATAGTTGAGCATTGATAAATGATTAGCTACTGCTACCTAACCCATCCTATTTTAGATAAGTGCATGGTAGATGGTTGTCAACTTTGCATGGAACCTTTGGGTCAAAATGGGATCGTGACTTGGGTCAAAATAGACATAGGGATGCAGGGTCAAAACAAACATAGGATCGAAAGTAAGTGGGTCAAATTTTTTATTTCAATCCTAGGGATTGAAATAGACTCCAACTCTATTTGCCTTATTGATCCAAGCGGCATGGTTTTTGATTCTAAGAGTTGAATAACCTTGAATCCAAATTGTGAAAAACTTAAGTACTTTCTGTAGACTATGTAAAAACTTGAGTATTTCTATAGACTTGACAGGTCTTCATTACAAGAATGAATCACAAGGGAATTCCAACACAACATAGTAAACAAGAACTAAAAATATGACATTTGTTATGCTCAACATAACAAAATAAAATGCATTTTGATACATTGAAAATGGTAATAGAAATAGAACAATGTCATGATTCTTGTGCTCAACACAAGAAAATAAAAATTAGATTACGATTTGCTATGTTGAGCATACCATAATAGTCTACTTATTTCTATTTTCCTAATTTCTTTTTTCTCTAATGATGACAAACAACATATGTTTGAACTCTGAGCATATGCAGTGTGTTATGTTTGTTTGGTCAACCTATAATTTCCTTTTAACACCGACTTGTCCCCAGAACAAAGTTCTCCCCCTTTGTCTTCCATGCAACCATGTTGGTTATGTTTCCTATGACGAACTCAACATCTATGACCATCACTTGATATTCCACCTATCGTGGCTACCATGATTGTATTGACAACTACCTTCCAGAACCATCATTTCGGCACCGTGATATTTCTTAGCTGTGAAGGAATTGTTGTTAGTTTTAATATCCCAAAATCCCATACTTACTCGGCACTCTCTGATTATGCTCCATACCCACTAAAGTTTCAAGAACCTGTGTGCTTGGGCTTATAAAATTGCAAAATTTATGTATTTTGTGAGCACCTACCCAAAATGCAAATAATAAAGATAGTTGTGGCGTGGACTAACAGACAAAAATATATGTGCATCTTTCCAAGAACGACAAATACAGATCGTAGTACTGAAAAAAACATAAATGTCAAAATTC
Organism: Diphasiastrum complanatum; assembly: GCA_029204225.1. NCBI lineage: Eukaryota > Viridiplantae > Streptophyta > Lycopodiopsida > Lycopodiales > Lycopodiaceae > Diphasiastrum > Diphasiastrum complanatum. The sequence continues at coordinate 29,479 of MU833013.1, read as the reverse complement.
CTTGAAGGTCTGAAGTATTTGCACAACTTCTAGTGTATAATAGAAAACCGTGAGGGACTTTAGTGCTGATGCAAGTGTGTGTTGTTGGTATTGATTATATCACACAAGTTTTCTCCTTCCATTCTTACATGCAGCCAAGTGGAATTAAGTGAAATAATGACACTCACACTCAGTACCCTCAAGAAAAAAAAAGAGACATCTTGTTTCATCCATAAGAAACTAGTGCATTGTTGTCATCAGGATCAAGAGATTAACAACAAGAGGACACTGGTATCAGATATCTTATCAAACAAGAAGCCTTAGCTAAACTCTGATCTATTAAACTGACCAAGGGAAGTAAAAGGCAGTCCATTACTGCTTACTCAACAATGCTGCAATTGCCATGCTCGTACCTTATCTCTCTTCAACTGTGGGACTCAAATCAAGAACACCTATACAACCTCTTCCACGCCCTGGACCTCCTTCAGCTCACAAAAGAGACAATTTGTGAAGAAGAAGAACTGGAAAGTTTTGCACATTAATTTTTATGACCTGCTTAAGACACCCTGAGCTCAACAAGAATGAAAGAGATTTATAGTGTGTGACTGCAGTGATGGCATTCACAAAATTTGCTTACCAGCTCCTCAAATTTTTGCAGAAGATGGATCTCAGCCCCTCCCCCGCCCTTCTGGATAGGTGAGCTATGGAAACCTGCTGGAAGAGCCAGAAAATGTAATGCGCCCCAATCCACGAAACTTGTCAACAACGAATTCTCCCACACAATGGATGCTCGCGCAGCCTTCGTCACAACAGCCTGTAGATAATGTCAATGAAGGCCCGCATCTCACGCATATCCTCGAGTCCCCATTGCATCGATGAGCAGCAGAGGATTCCCCATTGCATCAATGAGCAGCAGAGGATTGCATCGATGAGCCTCAACAGCAGAGCATTGCATTGAGGAGCAGCAGAACGATGAGCAAAAATGCCAAGCGCGAGGAGCAGAGATAGTTTGATAGCTTTCCCACCGCCCGGACACCCTCCACAGCTACTGCTAGCTTGCTCCCCTTCAACTCATCCGTCACCATTGACGAACGGGCTTTTCCACTCCCTCAGCCTGGGCAACGCAATGCCCGCTATCGGGCAGCCTCCACGGTCGCCTACGAGCCGGCTTCCACGCGTCAGCACTGTGTGCGATCGGGGCCAAATGACTAACACGCGCGGCCTGTGCTCGTAAGCCCCAGCGGGAGGGAGGTGCATCTAAAAGGCGTAGCGACAAAACAAAATAAAATAAAATTGGAATGTTCGACAAAATAAAATATTTTTGGTTGTTCAACTTGGCTTAACAAACATTTGCCATGTGTAGAGATAAACTCCTATTGTAGGGCACCGTGTTAAATTTTTAGCTCACTAGCTAACACAACACATTTCTCATGATTTTGTACATATTAAGATTTCAAAATGCTTACATGAGTGGGGTATGTTCCTCGACGGCAAATAATTATTGGGCCGAGCCCAAACCTCTTGCACATGCGAGATCTTTTTTTTTTAAGGGGGGGGGAGGGAAGAGGATTTTTCAACACGCTTAACAAACAAACGTGTTGATTTATAAGTCCCAAATTTGGGATAATTTTGGGTCAATGGGGATGGTCCCTAAGTGGCTGCCAACTGGGACACTGGGACGGCTAAGTGACCATGTGACCTCTTCGTCTCTTTCCTCTTCCTTTTCTTTTCTCGGTATTTGCTGTTGTGATGGATCGGGATAGATTTCTTTGTTTTATGGCGATCGATCGATGCAGCGAGCGAGCTGCCATGGCGAGCCTAGACTACGTTCAACAGGTACAAGACCAGCCCCACTGTCATTCTCATCTTTTCCTTTTACAGATGAGCTACATCTTTCATATGTACATACATATACATAATATCATAAATGATAAGTTTTTTTTCCTGAAAGCGCCGGAAGAATAAAAAGTTTCATGTCATTTTCTCTAGAAGAAGTAGATCGTGATATATCTGTTTTTATGACATCATATTTGTATATAACATTAGAAGTTCATTTTGTGTGATATTTCTTTCTTGATGTTAGCTATTGAAAGCGCGGGAAGATATCAAAAGTTTCGCGTCATTCTTTAAAAAATGACCAGGATTTGTGAAATATGTGGTATTAGAATTTTGTTATGTGTGATGGTTTTTTCTTGGTGTTCTGATCTTTCTCTTATACAGATGAACTAGGTCGGTGATGATCTGTGATTATGTGGGATGGTTTTTCTCTTGGTGTAGCTTGTGGAAGCGCCGGCAGATAATAAAAGGGATTGTGATGATTTGCAAGTCAATCTAGTCAGATCTGCTGTTCACTTTCGCTTACAGTGGCAGATTAAGCATTTAATGTTTCTGCAAGCGTTGTGAAGGCCATTCTGCTTACGTTTTGGAAGAGAAAGACAGCGATGACAACTGTCTTCCTAGAAGCAACCGTGGCCGTTCTTTTACTTTTATCTTTTGAGGTTTTGTCAGAAGCAGGCAGCGGTGAAAATATAAGGCAACGCAATGTTGTGCAATCCGTACTTGCTGTTGAACATATAGGGCAACGCGCGCTTGTGCAATCTGAACATCCTGGTGAAAACATACGGAAATTTGTACATCCTGGTCAAAATGTTCAAGAATCCTTACATCCTGATGAACATATACAGCAATCTGTACTCGCCGGTAATGAGGAGGAACAAATAATACAAGAGGTGGTGAGGGATTCAAGTAGCTTATTTGATGATATTTCTGAGCAGAAAGGTAAGTTGGAAGGCTGTCCTGTAACCTGCTTCCGCACAGATCCGGTGTGTGGTGTGAACGGAGTTACATTTTGGTGTGGAGCTAAAGACGCGGAATGCAACGGTGTGGAAGTGTCACATGTTGGATATTGCAGGTTGGGAAATGGTGGTGCCTTAGGAAAAGGATCCATGGCAGGTCAAGCACTTCTACTTGTCCACATGGTTTGGCTGATATTAGCGGGGATTTTGGTCATCCTTGGATTACCGTAGTGCAGTTCCTTGTGACAATTCTTCTCTTAAAGCGGCGTTGGAGTTCTAAGCCCAACACCTTCTGACTTTGTCAGATTTTGCCACGTTTGCATTGCCAGCCATTCAAAATTTTCCCGGTGGCAGTTTTTAACACATGGTTAACAGCCAAGGGGGTGAGCGGAAAATTTATCATCTCCTTAAGCGCTTTTTGGAGGCGGTGTGTATTTTAGAGGGTGTGTAGTTCAGAAGAATTTTCAGAAAAGCGTTTTAGTTTTCACAAATATTCATCATCCATTCTTTCTAGTAAGTATTCGGGGTTTCAGGCTGATTCTCTTGTTATAGTTTTTGACAACAATGTAGGATGTTTTTTTCATGAGATTTCCAGTAGTTTGGCTCTTCGTAGTTGTTTTATACTGGGAAGGGTTAGATGAATGAAGGTGCAAGACCTCTTGACAGCATTATTCCAACATTTTAAAGGATTTTTTTGTATACAGTTTATATCTTACATTACATTTCTATGAGTTTTTTCGGCTAAATTGTTCGTGTAATTATTTCTATTTTCCAGGAACAGAATAGAGAGCTCTCGCTATGTTTCAAAATGGAGTCGTAGCCACATGACACGAAAAAACATTTATAATCTTTAATCAATGTACCGAAAATGTCCTCCAAAAGGTTCATTTTATTGGTTAGATTTCAAGATTTGAAATTGGACTGTGCATGTAATTCTTTGGTGAGGGGATATTTTTTGTCATGATAAATCAAGGAGACCCCAACGATGAGATTTGAGTATGATTGCGATATAGTGTGTCAGATGGTGGTATATCAATAAGTTAAAAGAGGCTGAAATCAAGGATCTTAAATTTTCTTGTATTATTGTTTGAGATGTGGTTCACTTTCAAGTTGACATTCATAGTGACTTGGCAAGAGTAAAATGATGCCACAAAATCAAAGCATTAAGCCGTTAATGTGTCTTCTTATTGAAGAGTCCAAGGTAGAAAATTTGGTACACCAAAAATAATCACCTAATTTCTTTTTCCTATTGCCAAGATTTATCCAAAAAACAGACCAATGTACTTCCAGTAAGGAATTGCCCTTTACATCTAGTGCAAAGCACATTCCTTGACAGGATGACTTCTTCGAAGTACCATTGTACGCATCTTTTGGGAATCTTTTAAAGGATGAATCACATCTTTGACCCTTCTTTGTCTATTGTGGCTTTTCTCTATTGCTTCCACAAATTAATTTCGCATTTGGAAGTGTAAATTTGGACGAAGCTTCCCCCCCTCCCAAAATTGATGTAGCCTTTAGTACTATCTTGGAGAGTTTGGCCAAAGTCCTTCTAGTGCAGCCAAGTAGAACTCATGATCCTTCTCCACATGTGCGAGCTTGCATTCTTTGAAAGCCGTCCGATCCTTTAGTGGAGCAATTATGGTTCTACTGTATGGGTAAACAATACTTGTAGCAGATTCACTTCAAAGGTCTTCATGATTCATGCTATAGGTGTAGGTGCCTTGGGCATGACGTCGCTAACTGCCCACTTCTTGCTAGGCGCCCTAAACTACGTAATGGAATGACCCCCTCGTAGTTGCTTGGCGTAGATCTTGGCGTAGGTCTTGTTTTCATATCCGAGGCATAATGTGGTGCTCTGCAACGAGGCTTCATCCAACATTGTTTGATTAAAAGTTTGCTACTTCCTTCTATTACGTGGCTTCCCCTGTGCAGAGAACCCATGGTGGGGTTTCTCGTGATTGGCAGGTGCTCTCCAATCAGTCGGATCATGTTGGTAATTGGGTAATTGCGCAAACTGGGTTTCTCCTTTTCCATCATAAATTGTATGCACCATGCACCACCCTTGATCGTATAGACTTTTGGTCTAACCTCCCCTTTATCCAAGACGAGTATCTTATTGTTGTTGGAGACTTTAACATGTATCTCACTCCTATCGACGGGCCTCACTCTATCTCTCAGGTCGAGCTTTCTTCTTGGTCAATGTTCCAGTCTTCCCACTCACTGCTCGATGCCCAAGATTTCCTGCAAGACTTCATCTGTCACTCTTGGTCTAACTATTGGAAAATAAGTTGTGTAGTAGTTGAATAACTATTCGACAATAAATTGTCAATTGAATAGTCGATAGTAGCAGTGATAGTTAATGTGATAACAAAACTGATTCACTACTATCACAAGTACATCAATAGATGTTTTTGGATCTTAGTGATTCATAAATCTTCACATCGGCTTCTTCGTTTAATGAGAAGACATGTTGCCAGGGTACAAGATCATCTTCAACTGCTTCAAGAATTGGTTCCGTTGCTACCCATGCCACGTTAATCACGTTCACCCCGTAAGTTATTGGCGTGTCTAGGTTGTATCCCTCGGGAGATGAAGTGCTGGGTTTTGAATCCAAATTCGGATGACATGTATGCCCAACCATACAGTCAACGGTGGCTAATGCTTCTATCCAACGAACAATGTTAGATTGTAAATTATAGTGATCTCTCTTGACTGGTCTTGGGCGATCAATGCTATGGTCGGTGGTGGAGGAGTCGTCATCAGCCTTAGGAGTAATAGGTTTCACTGCCCAAGTGGTTGGATCCATCTTTACTGCTTGCTCTCTATTCTCAAAGGTGAGTTTTCGTGTTTCCCAATTGTGAATCACTTACGTGACTCTCATAAGAAATTTCAACTAGTTTAGTCAAATTTAGTCATATTTTGGTTAATTGTCAATATTAGGCCAATATGCATTTTAGAATTAGAGATAAACTTTATGAGAGTATTTTAGTCAAAGTTCATTTGAATTACCACTTTTGAAAAGTGTGGAAAAGTTAGGAGGTCAAGTTTGGACACATTCAAATTTGAATGTTAGATGCATTGAATCTAGTCATATTGTTGATAAGGTTTTTGTTATGGAGAAAAATTAAAGATTCATCCTGCTTGTCGTAAAACGTGGGTGACCAACAGTGGAAGTTTGAGCGTAGGCGTGTAGGAACAGAAATACAACAGTTAGCAACTGATATTCAAGATGAAACAAATTGCGCAAATGAACGATACAGTAGACAAAAATGCACTCTGATTAATATCAAACAGTGAGTACAATGCTTGAAGTGATAACTTCAGCTTGATTGTTGAGCGTGATTACGCTGACTACAGATAACTCTGATTGTTAAAAACCTTACTTAGCTTGATTCAACTAGTAGTATATATTTACAAGTGTCTTAAAAAAATATCTTACAAGCATTGAATGCTATTTACGCTAGTCTTTGTATATGTACAAATTAGGTAACCGCCCTTGGGATATTTAGCTGTCCAATTGTTTTAGGGTTGATGACAGTTTAGTGAAGTCGGTCTGCCACTATTGTGAAAAACCCGAAAAACCTGAAGGTGCCTTTGAATAGAGAAAGCATGTAAATCCCAATCAGTGAGCCGATGATGGATTGAAACGAGTAGCGCTATATTTTTTCCTTTTCTGCCTCAGTTTGAGGAGACTTTTCCTTTGATAGTTTTAGTCCAGGGTCGAGTGAAAAATGACTTGGTTTGCAGTTGGCCATTCCATACTTTTCCAGTACGTTGTTGAGATATCGTTGCTGACTGATGAAAATCAGTATGCTGGGTCGATCTTGGTGGACCCATATCAGTCATCTTGTACTCCTGGGCCAACATGCATTTCGTTTTCTTCATCAAATTCAGATCGTTACTGATTTTTTGGAACCAGGCTCAGGGTGACTGTTTCAGTCCGTAGAGAGCCTTGTAGATTTTACATACAAGGTGCTTTTGATTGCCCTTGAGTTCGTATCCCTTTGGTTGCGACATATAAATTTCTTCTTCGATGGTTCTGTTGAGGAAACATCCATCTGTTGGAGAGGAGTAGGCGGATCGAAGCATGTTTGATTATTGGGCTGAAGGTTTCAGAATAGTCCAGGTCTAGAATCTGGGGGTAGCCTTTGGCGACTAGCCTAGCCTTGTAGCGATTTAGCTTTCCTTCAACATTATATTTCGCCATGAATATCCATTTGCATGGAATCGGATTTTGGTCCTTTGACAGCTCAGTGACTGTCCATGTTTGATTAGAGAATCGAATTCGGTGTCCATCACTGCTTTCCACTAGTTAGCATCAAGAGTAGACGTTGCCTCAGAAATGGTAGTTGGTTCCTGTACGAAGTAGCAGGCCGGATCATCCATAAATCTGGATGGAGGTAGTTTGGACCTGTTCGACCTTCTAGGTTGAACTTCGGTCCTCTGATGTGGGTTGACTCGTTGAGGTTCTGACTCAGTGTCGGAGTCAATGTCGCTTTTCTGCAGTTAAATCCCTAGATCGGAATTTGGTTGTTCGATCCCTGGGTCAGATTTTTTCGCAGCTTTTTTCTTGTGGTCGATGAACTGGTCTTCCACAAAAATGACGTCTCTACTGGTGAATGCCTTCTGGGTATCCAGATTGTAGAGCTTGTATGCCTTGTGGTCTGGGAAATAGCCGATGAAAATAGTTTTCCTGCTCTTGTCATCTAGCTTTCTTCTTAAATCTTCAGGGGTCTGAGTGAAAGCGATACATCCAAACACTCGAATATATTTGAGTTATGGCTTTGATCCTGTCCACACCTCATAAGGTGTCTTGCCATTCAAGGCCTTGGTGATGGATTGATTCTGAAGATAGGATGCTATAGTAACAGCTTCTGCTCTGAATTTCTTTGAGAGAGAGGCATGGGCCAGCATGCTCTTGGCACTTTCGATGAGTGTCCGATTCTTCCGTTCAGCTACACCATTGGACTGAGGTGAGTAGCTGGTTGTAAATTGTTGATGTATCCCATTGGCCTTGCCGAACTTTTTAAATTCTATGGAGATATACTCTCTCTCTCTCTCTCTCTCTCTCTCTCTCTCTCTCTCTCTCTCTCTCTCTCTCTCTCTCTCTCCATCTGTGCGTAGAGCCTTGATCTTCCTCTGGGTCTGGTTTTCTGCAAACGCCTTGAACTGCTTGAAGAACTTGAATGCTTTAGATTTGTTCTTCATAAAGTAAGTAGCAGTCCTTCGAGAGAAGTCGTCGATGAAGGTTAGGAAATAGAGAGCTCCTCCTGTGGAAGCAGTTTGCATCGGGCCACAAATGTCGCTGTATACAAGGTCAAACAACCTTTAGAAGTATGAACTGAGTCTGAAATAAAAGGGCTTCTTGCATGTTTGTTGATAATACAGTTTTCGCATGGAGACAGAAGACAGATCTTGTACTAGTCTCTGAGCAAACATTTGCTGGATACTATTGAAATTGAGGTGGCCAAGTCTGAAATGCCACAATATATCAGTTGATTCAGAAGTGGCTGTGTGAAGAGCTTGACTGTTAGAAGAGTATCAATGGCTGAGTTTGTAAAGATAGCCGCTTTTTCTTTAGAAGGCTAGAACCTTCCAGGATTTTTCAAGAATTGTGTAGTTGCCTGTATCGAATTCGACCTTCCGACCTGAATCGGTGATTCTGCTAATTGAGAGCAAATTCTTGGTCAGATTTGGAACATGGAGAATATTGGACAGCAACTTGACTTCACTTTTTCTGGAATTCAACTCTGACTATTCCTTCACCTTTGATTGAATGTGATTAGTTGTCTCCAAGTTGCACAACTCTTGTATGGGTGAATGACTTGTAGTCCTTGAACCAGTCGCGATGGTGAGTCATGTGTTGAGTTGCTCCGGAATCTGACACCAGGAATTGATATCCTATTGTTCTCCAACTTTGGTCATGAAAGCAGCTTCATCTTCCTCCTGTTGCTGAATCGAGTGATTGGTTGTAGCACTGTGTGCTTGTTGTTGGAACTGCTTCTTTTTTTCGTTGTTGTACTTCAAAGTCGGATAGTCCTTGATTTCATGGCCAGTCCTCTTATAGTATCTGCAGAATAGTTTTTGCAATGGTTGGAATGATGAAGAACTTGACTTCGATCCTGAACCGGAATTTGGTCCAGACTGCATGCTGCTCTTCCTGTCAAGATAATCTGACTGTGTAGTTCTCTTAGATCTGAACTTCTGATTTTCTTTTGAGTATAGAGCTTGAGGATCCGCTCCTGAGCCTGAGGAGGATGTTGATCATCTCTTGTAGAAGCAGCGAAATTACTCTTGATAGAGTGAGGTGCTCCTGGGTAGAAATTGCAATTATCCAATTTTCGTAGGCTTAAGGTAGAGTCATGAGTGCATCGAAATCTTCTATGATTGAGCAGTCATCTGCTCCACAAGATTTTTAAGCATGTTGAGATGACTCGAAACACTTTCTGCGTCAGACCTTCTCAGGGTGAAGAATTTCTTTCTCAAGTGTAACTTAGAAGTAACATCCCTGATATCGTAGAGAGTTGCTAAGATGTCCCATGCATCTTTAGCAGTCTGAGCAGCACATATGTGGCTGATTTGAGTATCCTTGATGTTGAGGGAGATAATGGCAAATGCTTTGCCATCTCTCAGTCTCCACTTGGTGATGCTGGCTGCATCACCTTCTGGTTTGAGCTCTGTGCATCAACGATGTCCCACAGTTTTGTGGCTAGTAATATGACCTTCATCTTGAATTTTCAGAGATGCTAGTTGTCTCCGTCGAGTTTGTCAATGAGAGATGAACTAGAAGATGGATCCATTCTGGTTTGAATGAGATCGTTGGTAGAAACAACGAAATTAGAATATTGTTGGCTACGCGCTTGCTATAGAAAACGTCTTGATAGAAACAAGACTGATAATCTACAGTAGAAATATAGATTACTGAAATGCCCGCTCTGATACCATGTCGTAAAACGTGGGTGATCGACAGCGGAAGTTTAAGTGTAGGCGTGTAGGAACGAAAACGCAACAGTTAGCAGCAGAAATATTCAAGATGAATGATTCAAACAAATTGCGCAAATGAACGATACAATAGTGAGGCAAAAATGCACTTTGATTAATATCAAAAAGTGAGTACAATGCTTGAAGTGATAACTTCAGCTTGATTGTTGAGCGTGATTATGCTGGCTACAGATAATTCTGATTGTTAAAAACCTTACTTAGCTTGATTCAGCTAGTAGTATATATTTACAAGTGTCTTAAAAAATTATCTTACAAGCATTGAATGCTATTTACACCAGTCTTTGTATATGTACAAAGTAGGTAACCTCCCTTGGGATATTTAGCTGTCCAATTGTTTTAGGGTTGATGACAGTTTAGCGAAGTCGGTCTGCCACTGTTGTGAAAAACCCGAAAAATCCGAAAAATAGAGAAAGCATGTAAATTTTGAAGGTGCGAAAATCTCGAAGGTATGCTTGAAATGGATTTCAAGGCATTTTCGTTATCTTGTCGCATTTTCCTGAAGGTGCGAAAAATGCAAAGAAGGCGAAAAAGGTGAAGGTGCCTTAAAAAGTGTTTTAAGGCAAAAACAAAGATTGCAAAAATGCAAAGGTCCAAAATATGTAGTCGGCCTTCGGCTGTTTTCAGGATGCTCATTACTTGAACGATTGTTAAGGCTGAGCATTAACATCCAACACTGCTATAAAAGGATGTAAACTCGTGGGAAGATATGATCTTCTCTCTCTCTCTCTCTTTCTCACTTCATGCTTATACACGAGTTCTCTTGGGTTCATCTATCCATTGGTGCACATGCAATCTTGTGTGTAGAATGCTTATATTTTGCTATTTTTGAATCCACACGTGGGAAATATAGTAGGGTACTGTTATTGTACGGAAGGTGAGATCTACTATTCTACTTGAAAGGTGAGATTGGAGTCCTTATTGGAGATGAATGAGTTGATGGAGATTGTTGCAGGTGTGGAGAAGAGGCCTCAAGCACTTTAAGATCAAGTGAGGTATGACAAGAGAGCTAAAGGAGCTCTACACATGATTAACATGAATATTACCAATGAACTTCTCAAAGAAGTTGGTAAGTGTACTTCATCAAAGGAGGCTTGGGATTAATTAAAGAAGCTTTATGAATTCAAGTCTACATCTAGAGTGTTGATTCTAAGAATACAAATCCTCAAAGTTTGTAAAAGAAGGAAAAAAGTGCTCATGTTTTTTTTATTATTGAGAGTTAAAGCATTTAATGATGAGTTAGCATGTATTGATGAGAGCATTAAGGAAGGAGAACTTAGAGCTGTCAAGACAATTCCTTTTCAACACTTTGTTGACTCCACAGGTTAAATCTTGGAAAAGGAGCTGATTCTTTTCTATAGAACTTCTCTTGCAAGGGAAGGTAATTGCAAGATGTTTTCTATAGACTTATTATTGTCAGGGTTTAAAAGATTCATACTTCTCACAAATAGCTAGTTGTTTGAGACAACAATAAGTACGCATTACCAAGGCTTATTAACTACATGTAGTAATCACTCTATAAAAATTGAACTTATCACTTCTTACCCACTCATTCCATTGAATTAATCACTTCTTACCCACTCATTCCAGGCTCATCAAAAGCAGAAAAAAATTACAATAATTGTTATATAGGGAATACTAAAAGAGTTGGTTTTTTCTCATCCACCGTAGTTTGTATTCTGCGTGCACATAGAGGATTGCAATTTCTGTCCATTACTTGTTCAATTATTTGTGTGACTTACAGGACAAATTGTTCATAAAAGTCCTCTTCAAATTCATAAAAGTCCACTCCTTTATTATTTTAAATTTCTGGACAGCTTGATTAACACAAAGTTATCAATATTACACGTAAGTCACCTCAGATTGAATCCAATCATTCTAGTACATAATGGGCATATGCATATCCGAGAAATTGAATCCTCAAACAATATGGCATGGTAAAAAAGAGAATTCCCAACAATGATTATTCAAGTTATATGAACTACTAAGTAATATTGTTAGTAATAGAGATTCCAAATCTACAAGTCAGTTCTGGTCATCGGTTTTGCATAAGCTTGAGAGTTCTCTTAGTCTTAATTTTACTGACGATCTTCAATAAGATGGATAGACTCAAAGAACTAACTAGACTATGGAAGACATGTTGATACTATATGTGTCTCACAGACAATTTCGTTGGGAAGATTACATTCTTCTGATAGAGTTCACTTAGAATAGTAGAAATCATTTTACTACGAATTATAGTGTGTTTTTGCTAATGTGGGGTTTCAACCTATATCTTAAATTAATGTGGAAACAAAATTTGCTAAGATCCAAAAGGTTGTCGATTTCCTTCATGAAATGCTGCGAGAGTATTCAGTGTTCAAGATAGGGCTAAGCATTATGTTGATCTTAAGAGATCTCCCAAAGATTTCAAAGTTGATGACTGAGAATATTTTTTAATTCCAAAATATTATTTTGCATAGAAGAAGGTATACAAATTGTCTACTAGATATTGTGAATTATTTCAAAAAATCATAAATAAAATTGGCTCTTTAGCTTATGAACTTGATCTTCAAGATACATGCACTACTCATTCAGTATTTAATGTAAGGTGGTGTCAAGCAATTGTGGGGATGTTACTTGTGGCATTTGTAGCCGAGCAACAAATAAAATGGACTAATTGGCTGTATCTTGCTAAACTTGGTTACAATTCAATGTCTCACATGTCTGTGAGTATGATCCCTTTCTATGCATTGTATGGGTATGAACCAATATAATCGATTGACATGGAGTTGGCCAATGTAACAGTAGCAATAGTAGTCGATGAATTGCAAAATATGCATAACCTTCTCAAGGAAAATTAGGATCACGTGCAGGGGTCTCAAAAGAAGATGAGATAATACACTGACAAGTTATGATCATTTTGAGAGTATCATGAAAATGAATATGTTTATCTACAACTACAACCTTAGCATCAGTCAATATTGTAGAAGACTTGAAGTGAGAAGCTGTGTTCTCGATTTTATGCATCATTTCAAATCGTTTGAAGAAATGGAAAATTTGCATATAAACTAGATTTACCGATCTTTAAGATGATGCAGATTGTGTGCCATGTTAGTTTATTGAAGAAGCATATTGGCAATGTTCACAGTGGCTGAACTACGACCTTCAAATTGATAAAGGAAATCGATAGTAGGACTAGAGGTAACAACTGGATATCATGGTAAAGAGTTACTAAATGAAAAATCAGTACAACAATACAATCAAATGGAAAGAATCTCTATTTAAAGACAATACATGGGAAGATCATTCTTATTTCAGGAGGTGGCCTAAGATACAAAAAACTACCAAAAGACTTTGAGCATGACATCATGCTGACCCAAAGTCACTTATTTTTCAGGATGAAAATGCTTACGTAGGGGGAGTGTCATGTCCTGCATGTAATTAGCCCATGTGCTCAATAATAAATGATGCTAATTGTAGCCATGGTGAAGACTAGTTAGACAAATAGTTTCAAGAAACTGTTACTATTGAGGTCTCTCTAGTTCCATCATAGAATTATATGTGTGTAATATCCACATTGGAGTGGTCTTTATTTTTAGGTATAAAAAATGTTTGTTATGTGCACTATACACTACAAAATGTTAGTTGTGTGTGAACTACTCTACAAAATGTAGATTGTCATAGATAGCTCACTTAAGTTGACTATCTAATGAATCATGCCTTGCAAGGCAGCGGCAAAAAGAGGCTAACATTCCAATGCTCCTCTTTAACTTTGAAAGCATCTCACAAATCGTAGTTGAAAAATTAGCTCAATGGTAACCCACACAAGTGCACATAATAATTCTTTTATTGTGGATAAAATTGAGTGATGTAATAAATCAATCTATTAAAGGTAGATATTGATGTTTGCAAAAATTTTACCACACATATTAGGATCATGTTGGGTTTGAGCATATAAGCTTCTTGCTCCATGTGCACATAAGTGAATGGTCTTTCTAGAGACTTTCACTTCATGATCATGACACTTTTTGAGTCAAAGTCTTGCTCAAGTCAATTTGAAAATTCTCATGTAGCACTTCTTTTCACATAAAGCACTACAATTTTCTATGAAGCACTCCTTTCTACATAAAAGTCACAATAGTTGGCACAATTGATTGTGACGTATTACCAAGATACTAGGACTTGTGAAGAAACAAAATCTCTCTCTCTCTCTCTTCTCTCTCTCTCTCTCTCTCTCTCTCTCTCTCTCTCTCTCTCTCTCTCTCTCTCTCTCTCTCTCTCTCTCTCTCTCTCTCTCTCTCTCTCTCATGGATTCTTCTTCGTTTATATTCACCCTGTCTTGCTATAAAAAATATGGAATAATGCTAATGAACAGTCTCTTCAAAGAACAAGGTTTTTAACTTACCCAAGCTTCAAAATCTTTTAAGAGGCTTTTCTTATGAAGTAAAGAAACTCTATAAAAAAGTTATTACAAAAAAAAAACTATACTCTACAAAGGTTTTTTAAATTATAACTTTAAAGGAGAGAAAGTCGATTTCCCACCTTTTCTTAAACACACACCACCTTCCGAGAAACTTTGAAATGTGACTCTACATAAACTTGCAGCTTTCGACACTTTCTCTTCACAATACTGAGAAGAGCTTCTTTGATCTCTTACCTACAAAAACTGTGCCCTACCGGTGGGAATCTTTCATGAAGATCAGTTCGGTATGCTCTCTTTCTCTCAACTCCTTGCTACAGTTGCTCTCCTCTTGCTTAATCATAGCTTTAGAAGGGATGCTTTCATCATTGTGTAGAAAATAATCATCAAATGATGCTTTCTCTAGATAAGTTTTGTTGTTTACAATGGTTGTTGTCCAACGATGGACCTTATATGAGTTTTCTTTGTCTAAACAGAGCCACATTCTGCCTAGAAGACAGCGATGGAGGCCTTCCATAGTTCATAGTATCTGACTATTATCTCTACTGACAACATTGAGTGATAAGCCACGAGTTGACAGCTTATATGTGTCTAATTTGTGGCCTTACTTGGGATATAAGCTTGCATCTGTCCAGCGATGTGGACAACATACCATCTATCTCACTTTTCTTGATAATTTTCGAGCATGATATGCAGGGAGTCCAGCGATGGACTACATGCATTCATTCTCTCTTTTGAGAGTAAGTTTTTGCTAATCATATGTAGGAAGTCCAACGATGGACTACATACATTCACACTCTCTTGGAAGAGTATGTTTCTGCTAAAAGATATGTAGGAAGTCCAAAGATGGACTTTGTAGTGTGTCATGCATCCACTCTATAGTGCATTGCTTGGGCAATGGATCAAGATCATGTGAACTTGAGGCCATGTGTCCATCAGGAATCCGCGCTTTCTAGACAAGGCCCTCTTTTTTTTTTTTCTTCTTCATATAGGTCTAACCATTTATTAATAACTCCACAATTATAAAGCATGAATGTAAAATGTTTTTCTCGTTGGAAGGGTGCCAACCTATGGACCTTTCCCATCCCTTGAGGTTTTTCACTAGTTACCTGTTCGGCTTCCTCATCACGCCACAATAGTGGAGCAGATGGATGTAGTTGGTGCAAAATTTCAGTAACATAAAAGAGAGATTCATGTACTGACCATCCCTCTGACATGCTACCTTCAGGCCTTGCCTTTTGACGCACAAAATCTTTTAAGACTTTCATGTACCTTTCCATAAAGAACATCCACCTAAAAAGTCACAAATGGTTAAAAATAAGTGTTTTATTTAATGAGTTCATGTATCAATTGATTTTAGTTTAAATACACATGCAAAAGATAATTTATGCACTTATACCTAGTGTGCACTGGACCAACAATAGAAACTTCTTCAACCAAGTGCACCAATAAATGCACTGGTGAGTCCATGATGGAAGTCGAAAAATATATCTCAAACATGCACACAATCTCCACCATATCCTCATGTCTCTTGCGAAGATCCAGCTCACGGATTTCTTTTGAACACATCCATCTACAACATATTCAATCCATTTTATGTCTATTTGAATTTCCAATCAATAAATACTAAATAAAAAAAATGCACGAAGTACATGTAAATACTTGACAATGGTTGATAGTTTGTATATGGTCTCACAAATATCTTTTGACAAGCACCCACGAATTGACAATGGATAGATGAATTGAATAATCTTTAGCCAATCATGAGATTTGAGACCTTGCAACTTTCCATCCTGTGAATGATGACCATAGAGAATGGGCAAAACCAGTTGGTGTTCTAATGTCATGAATAATGGAGCGCACATGGTTAAGCTCCTCCTTCGTGAATGTCCAAGGTACTTTTGGAGCATGATCTTCACCTTATCTTTCTGCTCCTATACATAATCTTTTTGTCAGAATTCCATATGATCCTATGCAGGTTTATTTTGATTCGGAGCATTATAACCAATACGAGGTTTATTTAGCTAATAAAATTGATTTTCTCAGCAATTATTTTGATTTCTTTCCTTCAGATTCAAATAAAAGCTATAGATTAGGTCCCAAATTTTGTGCCGAGCTGAAAGAAAAAACATCAAAGATTACCGATGTTATAGTAGAAGCCAAAGGAAACTTTTTGTAGCATAGTATTAGTTCAGATTCTCATGGTGTAGTTTTTGTTGTTAGTCCATTTTTTATGGGAGCGGTGAAGGCAAAAGACGTCAATTTTGAAAGGGCTATATATTTCATTGAATGCAGTCCAATGGTGAAATTTTATTTGATTTCATATGAGAATAAGTAAGGATTGCTCGATTGTTTTGTTGCTTTAATTTGGATTGTTGAAGTTGGCATTGGAGCCTGAATATTCTTTTTGTAAAGATAAATAAGGAGAGAATATCAAATTTTCTATGTGTAAAAAGACATGTTTAGTAATTTTGAGACTTGTGCAAGTCTCAATATTAATCTATTCTTCCGAAAACATCAAATTTTATGTTAATTTGTATTATTTTTCTCATTCATATACTCATCCACAATAGAAAAATGCATGCTTCATTGGCTAGTTGTTGCAAGAGGATAACCTTGACTAAACAAAAAAAAAAAATGGTTTTCCCATATTCTATTCAAATTCAATTATGCTACAAAAGAAAAAAAATTGAAATTGCATATCCGCAGGTATCTTTGATGTCTTATTAAGTGTCTACCGAATTTTTCATTCATTGTTTCTACAGTATAAACTAAGATGTTGTGCATGGAATTTTCTGAATCACGTATAACATGAAATAAGGCTTTTTTTATGTATTCTTTAAATTTTTAAATACTCATCAAATACATTATTTTAATTTTGTCAATTATAACAAGATCACAAAAATAGTGTACTAAATTATTCATGAAGTTGTTTAATTAGTCAAAGTTGAAGGAATAATATAGATCTTTGTCACATGCGTGTACCATGCTAGAAACTTTATCGTACATCTTCAACTTGATTCATAGATCATTATTGACACCATCCTTCTCCGTGAGAACTTGCTGACAGATTCCTCTGCACATATTTTCTGGCATGTGTGTGGACTGGTGGTTTGGTGAAAGATATGGACAACGAGAAACCAGCAAGTGTTTGAGAAGGAGCCCTCTTCTTTATTGGTAGCAGCTTGTATTTAATTTAGACTTGCTATGTTTTTTCTACATACCACTTAAGTTACTTTTAGTTTGCTACCCTGTGTGGTATGCTATCTTGGCAGCCTTTGGGCTTTGTAAGTAAATATGGACCTCGGACTGACTACAGTTTGGAAGTCATTTTTTGTACTTGTATATTTGTGAATATATGATAGTGCTATTAAGCTTTTCAAAAAAAATAAAAAATAAATTGATATATCATAGATTAAGTAATTGCATAACAAACATGAAGACAAACATGAAATTGCTTTATAAAAATTCATATTATGTTTTCAATATAAGATAAGAGAATTTTTGCATCAATGCAATAGGCATATAAGTTTACAAAGCATGTTGAGCATTACATAAAGTTGAAGGCAATTTCCATGCTTAATCAACATTTATATTTTTATTGACGCTCTTGTCCTCAATTTCCTTTCTCTTTCTCTTCCTAGACATGATCTCTTGCTCAATTTTCACTAAGGTTATCTTTATTCAGACCAAGGTAAATCGCCATAACAATTGTTTGACCTCTAGTGCGAGAAGAGCAAGGCTTTCTTATAAGTGATTTCAATAATTGTTATAGTACTTTATCAACATCAAATTCCTCATATATGGATTGAAAATTTGTGACTTTTGTTTTTTGTGATGTGGCACATCATCAAACATTGATGTCTTTGATGGAGTTGCAGGTAGAATACAGTTCCATGGTGTTGAGAAGGTGCTTGCAAAGGAGATTCATGAACCTTCATTGGAGTGTGTTGTTGTTGTGTCTACAAAGTCTTTTGGTAAAGTGTTTTATTTCCAAGCATAGGTTTTCACTTGGAGACAAGAAGAAGACATAAAAGTCTCAGTATTAATTCATGATTTTGAAACATATAAAAATATAATTTTGCATTATTTTTCTCTTTTGTATCATCATTTACAGCGTAAAGATGCATGCTTCATTGGCTAAGGTTGCAAGAGAAAAACCTTGACAAAATAAAAAAAAGTAATTTTTTTTTTCCACATTTTATTCAATTATGCTACTAAGGGAAATAGTTGAAAATTGCATCCTTGAAGATATCTTTGATGTCGTCTTATGAATCTATTGAATTTTTTCTTTCTTGTTTCTCTAATATAACAAAAGATGTCAAACTTGGGTTCTTCTCAAATACCATAGAACATGAAGTAACTACAATGGGCTGGCTTTTAGATGTACTCTTTAGAGTGTTAAATCAACATCAAATACATTATTTGATTTTGCCAAACCTATGCAAGATCACAAAAATAGTGTATTCAATTGTTCATAAAGTTGTTTGATTAATCAAAGTTGAAAAAATTATATTGATCTTTGTCACATACATGTACCTGATAGAAAATTTACCTCAAATCTTTAACTTGATCCATACATCAATCCTAATAAATTGACAAATTATAGATAAAGTGATTGCATAGCAAACATAAAGACAAAATATAGAAATTCAACAATTTGAAATTGCTTCATCAAAATTCATATTTTAATTCTAATATAAAATAGAAGAATTGTTACATAGAGTTTGAACATTAGGCATATAACTTGGAACATTACATAGAGTTGAAGGCAATTTGGATGCCTATTCAACATTTACATTTCTATTGACTCTCTTGTCCTCAATCCCCTTTCTCTTTCCATTCTTGCAGTAAGGAATTGGATATGATCTTCTGCTCGTTTTTCACTAAAGTTATCATTATCCAGCCCAAGGTGGATAGCCATAACAATTGCTTCGCCTCTAGTGCGAGGAAGCCATGGTTTTTTTACAAGGGCTTCCAATATTTGTATTTGATTAGCATCAAATTCCTCATATATGGATAGAATCTTCGTGTCTTCCATTTTCTTGTGATGTAGCACATCATCAAACATTGATTTTTTTTATGGAGCTGCAGGTAGAATAGAGTCCCAAGGATCTTGCATCACCAGTTGAAGATAACTATAATATCTATGATTTGACATGATTGGTTGTTGACCAATACGATTTACTCTTGAACATTGGGAGCCTTTTTCATTTCTTCCAAATGAGGTAGTAATACATCATTTAGATAGTCTCCCTCACTCCACCCATCAAATGTCTCTAGAAATATGCAATTTTCTGCACTATTCATACAACATTTATACGGAGAGTCATCTACTAGTATCGTGTTATGACAATCTAAAGATGGGTAAAAGTGGCGCCAAATGTAACATAAAGGTTTGAAGTCAGCAATGACATTATCATTATCAGGTCTCATCATTCTTTCATGCTGATAGCAATTTTCTTGGCTCCAGACCATAAAAAACGGTAGCTTTTGTTGTGCTTGTTCCTCCATGAATGTATAAGTGCATAGCAAATTGGCGTGTGTCATGGATGACCATATTCCAACCCTAAACAAAGAGAGTATTTTCTTCAAAAAATATAATCATCCAAAACGTAGTTTTATCCATCGTTTTCCAACTTTCACAACATCAGGATAGCCAGGATGCCTTCCATATCTTTTAAAAGTATGCCATTCAAATCTAAAATAAGAAACAACTCATCATGGTAGTGCTTTTTTGGTTGTTGAACTTGAAAGTACATAACCCAATGTATTAATATTCATGCTCTTCATGCCTTAATCTATCAAAATATATTTTTACATCTCCTTGAAATTCTTTATTTACCTTCATTTATTCTTAAAAGAAAAAACAATATAAGTGATGCACACACACACACACACACACACATACACACAAGTACAATTGAAAAGTAAGAACAATTGAAATAAGATGGTTTGTGTAGTATCCAAATATTTAAACTTATCATCCATTAGAAAGAAAGAAAATAGTTCTTTGAAGAGTGCATCAAGGCATCCATCCCATGACTGTACAATAACTCTACTAACTTGCCTCATGTACTATGTCCTTTTCTATAGCTTGGTTCTCCGTTGTCTCTTTAACATCCATTTCAGCATGCCCCTCATCCTGAATCAAAGTGTTATCATTATGATCTTCGATAACATCATCAAGGCCAACATAACCTTCTTGCATATTAAACAAATCAATGTCCTTTGAGGTTTTAGCAATATCTCTAAGGAAATTTGCAGGCAATGGCTGAGCTTGACATGAAGAAGATAATTGGCTTCCACTTTGGCTTGCACTTTCCATCTATGAAAATACTGTACTTTAGGACCGTAAATGGATCTACAAAAGATCCACAAGAGTGATTGGATGCTTGCTTAACAATCTATCAAAAAACTAGACACAAAAAAGTTGATCTAGATTGGCAATTTGACAAACAACAAGCATTAACAATCAAAAGACTTGATCACTGTAGTACGGCCTTCAACCTGAGAAACAAGTAGAAATTGATTTGGTTTCATTTGGATCACAAAAACTCAATGTACATAGTGAACTAGCTTGAGATTGCCAATGAGCTCCAAAAAATTTCTATCTTTTCACTATGGAGAGAGGGAATACATAGCAAATTTGACTTCCTTCTTGAAGTTAGGTGGATTTCCAGCATGTAATAAGGAAGTTAACTCACTCTCCTTGACCTAAAATGAAACCCTAGTCTATGTCCTAGAATTATGCTTGGTAGGTAGCTAATTGGTCAAATTTTCACCTTAAACTTAGGTGTAGGTCCTATAAAGTAGGGATGACCACCAAATAGACATGACCAGCTCTCTTGACTTGACCTAACCTACATTAGGATGGGTTTCCCACGTGGCATCATGGCCTCACATGTGTGGGACCCACTTGTGTACACAATTTACACTATTCTACATGGTTTTTGATCAAGCTAGATTTGCCAATTTTTGGCAATTCTTCACACTCCTCAAATTTAGCTTGGTGTATTTACAACTCTCTTGATAGATGAATGAAAGCTTTTAGAAGTGTCTAAAAAATCCAGCTACAAACAAGGAACTTTTGAGACTCCAATAGAGAATGATGTCCATGAAGGATCTTTCACCACCTCTTAGAGGATCCCTTACAAGATGTTCCACAAATGTGTCTATATACATGTAGCACACTTCAAAAACTATACATCATGCCAAGCCATGGATTCCAAGGCATTTTGTGCACTTGAAGATACATCAATTAAACTATTAAGTGCATACATAGTGTTGCCAAAGACAACTTGCCTTGCTTGGTCCATATGATTGAGCCTTGATGGCTCCATCTTGATACTCAAGATTCTTCTTGGAGTCCTCGGGTCTTGAGCTTGATCCTCCACTTGACTTGACTCCAAAACATCAATGAATTGAATAAGGTGTTGATTTTAAGTAGATTCTACAATCTCTACTTGAAGAGCAAAACACTAACATTATTCCTATCATTGAAATAGGATAATCTTTGGTCCTTACATTGGAATTTTATGCACAAAGCATGTGGACACAAAGATTTCCAAAGCAAATGATGTTTCATCTTTTATGACTCTATTCAAACTATTACAAAAATAGTTATCTAATGAAATTGCTTTATCAACAACAAATGTAGATTTCAAAGCATTCCATTTCATTGTCTTGTCATACAAAGTAATAAACACCATGGATCTTAAAGGTAAGAAACAAGTCAAGCATATTCTTGGTGATTGATGGTACATAAAGGACATTTTCTAGATCCATGCATTTTGAGGATTCTAGACACAAAGAGATGGTGCCAACACCATCTATCCTACACTCTTCATCATTTGCAATAAAGACAAACTTTTTAGCATCATTGAATGAGTGTAAGGTTGAGAAAAAGTCCTTTTCACAAGACATGTGGGAGCTAGCCCCACTGTCGATCCACCAATTGTCTCTTGAATTGCTATTGCTTGTTGGTGAGGATGTAGATGCCATCAAGAATACATCTACTTCATCCTCCTCCTCCTCCTTTGCAAGGTTTCCTTGTTTGTCCTCCACTTGTGCTCTTAGCCTCTTGTAGCATTAAGATGCATAATGCCCCTTCTTTCCACAAAAGAAGCATTTTTGCTTTGACTTGTGCTTTGAGCTTGATGCATCATCCTCTTCTTTGGCCTCATTTGGATGCTTCTTCTTTCCATTGGTCTTCTTTTTGCCCTTGAATGAGAAATTGGCTTTCTCATCACCATCCTGCAAAGACAAGGAACTCATCCTAAATTTTTCATGGAGCATCCTACACTCTTCAGCCACTAATACACTGTGAAGTTTTTCTATAGTTGGAAAAGTGCCTTGGATGGCAAAACTTTGGACCAAATTTGCAAAGTCATCTCCTAGACCATGAAGAACAATTTGTACAAGCTCTCCATCATGAATCTTCTCTCCAATGGAAGCCAACTCCCTATTTAGAGACTTGATTCTGAGTACATAATCTTGTGCACTCTCCTCACTTCTCTTCATGCTTTGCAAAATCTGATTTCTAAGCACGAGTACTCTTGAAGTGTTACTAGATTCATAGACTGATTTTAAAGACTCCCAAGCCTCTTTAGCACTAGTACATGCTGATACTTCACTCAACAAATCATTGCTCACATTCATCTTCACACAATGAAGTGCAAGCCTAGTCTCTTCTTGTATCTAGCTAACTCCTGTGCACCTAGAGGTTCATCTTCATCTTCAATCAAGAACTCATGAAGGTCTTGGAGCACCAAGAGTGACTCCATCCTAACCTTCCAAATAGCATAATTTGTAGAATTCAATCTCTCACTAGCTTCTAGAAGGTATGCTCCAGCAGATCCCATCTTACTAGTGACTTCTACGAACAAGAAATAGATTTGATTGACTTGAAACTCACAAAGGTCTCACACTTGCAGTGTTTCACTCAAATTTGATTTCTAATCCAACAAATGGACTTATAATCACAGTTCTATCACTCCCTCACAAAGCTGGAATGAAGATAAGATGAAGTGAAAACTACTTTCAAACAAATCTTGCCAAGAAATGGATTTGATTGTCTCTAGAAACTCACTAAGGTCTCTCTCTTGTAGTTTTTCACTCAAATTAGATTTCTAATCCAACAAATGGACTTATAATCTCAGTTCTAGCACTCCCTCACAAAGTTGGAATGAAGATAAGATGATGTGAAATCTACTTACAATCAAATCTTGCCAAATTTGGCTATTTTTGGACAAAAAAATGACTTAATCTCTTTCTTCCTTCTTGTTGTACTTTCAAGACCTGTTTTTAACCTTAATAGGACTTGAACTCATCCTAGATTAATTAGATTCCATGAAACAAACTCAAATCTAATCAATGGCAAATGATCTTGGTAGATTATTCTAGGATCTCCACCAAAAATTACACCAACAGCTCACAAATTGAATTTTTCTGGATCAAATGAATACCATGCATTAAATGTAGGTTCAGAGGTTCCCACACATGTGGACAGTACGGATTTGGACCCCTACCAATTTTGGGATCAAATCTCCTCACCAGAATCAAGATTCTAGCTTGCCCTCTCAATACTAGTTTTTAGCACCAAAACTTGCTAAAAATGGATTTGCATTAGATCAATGGCTTATGCTCTTGTACTTGGATCTGATACCATGTGAAAGTACTTTACTTTAGGACCATAAATGGATCTACAAAAGATCCACAAGAGTGATTGGATGCTTGCTTAACAATCTATCAAAAAACTGGACACAAAAAAGTTGATCTAGATTGGCAATTTGACAAACAATAAGCATTAACAATCAAAAGACTTGATCAACATTGAAATCCGAGCCCACACGTGTTTAATACAGGCTGTAGTACGACATTCAACCTGAGAAACAAGTAGAAATTGATTTGGTTTCATTTGGATCACAAAAACTCAATGTACATAGTGAACTAGCTTGAGATTGCCAATGAGCTCCAAAAAATTTCTATCTTCTCACTATGGAGAGAGGGAATACATAGCAAATTCGACTTCCTTCTTGAAGTTAGGTGGATTTCCAGCATGTAATAAGGAAGTAACTCACTCTCCTTGACCTAAAATGAAACCCTAGTCTATTTCCTAGAGTTATGCTTGGTAGGTAGCTAGTTGGTCAAATTTTCACATTAAACTTAGGTGTAGGTCTTATAAAGTAGGGATGACCACCAAATAGACATGACCAACTCTCTTGAATTGACCTAACCTACATTAGGATGGGTTTCCCACATGGCATCATGGCCTCACATGTGTGGGACCCACTTGTGTACACAATTTACACTATTCTACATGGTTTTTGATCAAGCTAGATTTGCCAATTTTTGGCAATTCTACACACCATCTTCCCCCCCAAGCTTTTATAGAAGGCATTAACCTCAGGCAAGCTTTCAACCATCATGGAAGCATAACTTTCAAGCAAATCTTTCTCAGAAGAATTGTTTACAAACACAATTGTCTTTCTCTCGCTACGTAGGGCCTCTCTCATGGTGAATCCTCCAGTAAATGCATCTACAACAACTTTTCCATGTTGGCAAAATGAGGAAACAAGCATAGAAAAGAATGTGCAGTCTTGGGATATTTGCTGGTACAACCTCCGCTTAGTGCACAACTCTCATATGTTATAGGCTTCTCAAACAATCCAAATTTTCATCTTTTTCCTCTTCACTTTCATCTTCATCATATATAATGGATGGTACTTCATTGCTAATAAAAGCATCCTATATGGTTTTGTCCTCTGTCTTTGAGATCATTGCCATCAACACAACAAGATCATGGCTACTTGTGTACCTTTTTTTATATGCATCCCCTCTAGTGTATGATCCATACTCTAGATGAACGGAACCAACAATGTGTCATAAAGTAGTATCCAAAGCACTCAAAACTGGTCCATAAGGTACTAGTGCAACCAAGACATAAGAATCACCCAAGATAATGCTAGCAATGCATTCCACCAACCTTTTAAAAGCATCTGTGGTCCACTCGTACTGAGGCCCTTGTGATGTAGTGTCTACAAGCACTAACCCAATGTCATTAGAATCACCACATGCAGCTATCACATCTGTAAAGCATGAGATCAATTCCCCTGTGTTGAAAATCCTCCAAGGCCTTTCAAAATGTAGACGTTGTTGTACTCCAAATGTCTTCGCATGTGCAAGATGCAGTTCATTCTTCACACCTTTAGGTAGAGGTGTCTTTTTTTTTTGCTTTGTTAATTGACTCCTTCATCCAATCTTTGCTCCAACTATACATCTTATCATAAAGCACTTTTGTGATATTGTATTTTTTTGCAACCTCATCATATTGTAGCTTCTCCTCACCAGAGATGCTCTTTAAGTACTCCATAATTCCATTTTTCAGTACTCTATTATACTTGAAACTTGTAGCCACATCCTCCATGTCTTTGTACTCTGTTACTACTTTTGCCTTTTTTAACAATATGGTGCCATGAAATATCATTTCTTGTATCTTTAAAACCTCATCATCAAGCAACCCTTGGATACAACGAAACATGTTGGGAGATAATTGTGTGATACCATCCACTTGCATCTTTTTACCTTATTGGAATGCTCACCCCTGTTGTTTGCAATCTCTCCAATTACTTACTTCTCCATAATATCCAACCACCTATTGAAAATAAACTCGCTACTCAAAAGCATATGCAAGTCACTTCTTGCGTTTATTGCCTCCAATGTAAACAAGGAAATATCATAAATACGCTTAAAATTTAGAAATGCATGAATAAATCTTTATAACATAAAATCTACTAATAGAAAAGATTAAAAAAAAAACATAGCATAAGTACAAGGATCACCTTCCATTTTGAGTTTGCTATGGAGTGCCCTCCTGTTGGCTTTGGCGGACAACCAAAGTATTCCCATTGTCTTCTTGCTTGTGATAGAGCATCCTGATAAGGAGTCTTTACCATAACCTCTTGATGGAGTTGATTCATGAATCTTGAAAGTTTCAAAGTTTCAAGATAATCATGTGCACCTAGTATCCTTGAATTCCTAGTACTGTAACAGTCTCTTAGATGTTGTGGACATGTTGGAGACTCCACTATTCTTCTTGCAACTAATATAGAGTGTTGACCAGAGACAACATAATACTTGTAAGAAAATTTTTTGCTGTCAAGAATCTCATGTCTCTTTAACATTTTTTTTGTTTGAACATCATAAGGTACTAGGTCTGCTATCATATCAACCACATGAGGCATACTCGTAAACTGGCTCATCAGATATTTATAATGAACCTTGGTAATTGATCGATATACATAATGAGTAGGAGCACAATCACACAATGTCACAGGAATCAAGAATGTGCAAATGGATACATATGTGAAAATTTCTCCCAGAACAGTTGTCCTTCTACTTTTTCCAAGGTCTTACTTACATTGTTGACACTTTCATTTGGTCTTGCTTGGTTCAATGATTGAGCCATCTTGAGGGTAGTCACGTCCATGCCAATGATATCACCTATTCTAGGTTGATTGGCAATAGTCTCATATCCTTGAAAGTTCTGAGGTACGACTTCTTCTCCACCTCTTGTGCTTGATCGCCCGCTATGTGGTTTTTTTCTTGTTTCATTCCTCCATGAAGATGAAGTTGTCACTTTCCTTTTCTCCTCAAGCACTTTTGGTTGTGATGCCTTCTCAATGTTTGAATCCGACATTGTTACCTTTTTTTCAGCATTTCTTGAGACTATATCCTTGTCAATAGCTAGCTCCGGTTGTTTTCCCATGTCTTGAATATTTTTGAATGGTGTTTCTTTCTCACCATCTATCTTCAAAACTTTTGCCTTAGATATCTTCTCCTTTGTCCTCCTTACACTTCCCGATTTGCGCATGGCTAGATAGTTTGTAAGATCTCCCTCTACCAATTGAATGCCTCTCCTAGAAAAAACATCATTGCCCAACGTATGTGGTCTTTTTCCCTTTAGTGCATCTTTTATAATACTAGAATAAACTTTAGAAGAAGGAGCTCTTCCTTCTTCAAGTTGCTTAGCTTTGACCTTTTTAAATCCTTCAACAATGTCTTCACAAGAAGAGAGTCCAGAATCTGTAATCCATTCTGAAAGATTTGGAATATCCCAACCCATATTTCATTGAACCTTCTCTTCCATTTTTGCTTGGCCCATGATAGGAGAATACTTAGACCATTGCAATTCAATACCAAATATTTTTTTTAGTTGTGGGTATTCCACTTGAGCAAAATTACATGGTACACCATATGCAGACATTATGTTATCCATGCTTAAAATTATTCCCATACATTTGTAACCTTGTCCATTGTCATTAACATAAAGAAACACATCTCCCTTATCTTCATTTGGTCCAATAGATTCCATATACCAAGGAGTAGCTTTAGAAATTTCCATCCTTACATCTACCTCCACGTCTATTATTGGGAGAATGTCATGACAAGAGATCACTTCCATAGGACTTGTGTTATTTACTTCTGCAACGTCGATCTCTTTTTCCATGTCTGCAACCAATATTAGCAGTGATGAATAAGTAAATAAACATGTACCATGATAATAAAAAATGTATTGCTTAGTGAGAGCTCATAGTACTATTCATGTCCACTTTATTTACTTGACAGAATGTGTTAGTGAACGTAGAGGGAAACAAGAATAATGGCTGCCCACATGTGATCTATGTGTTTAGGGAGGGCTAGGGTGTATAACCTTGTCTACTCCATTCATGTTTGATGGATGACGTCTGTCAGGATGGAGGGAAGTAGGAAGAAGAGCTGCCCTCATGCGATGTATGTGTGCATAAAACCCTGTCTATTTCATTCATGCTTGACAGACGACGTCCGTCAAAGTAGAGAGAAGCACGGTGATGGACTACTTGCAAGAGTTGGTGAAGCATGGCAAGGGGTAGTGCAACAACCTTGTCTACTTCATGCATGCTTGACGGATGGTGTCCATCAAGTAGGAGGCACGCATGGAGAGGGAGTGCTGACAAGGGATATATGTACTTAATGAGAGGTGACGCATGGCAAGGGCCAGTGCAACTGCCTTGTCTACTTCATGCATGCTTGACGGACGATGTCCGTCAAATAGGAGGGAAACATGGAGAAGAAGAATTTCTCATACATGATGTATGTGCTTAATGGGAGGTGAAGCATGGTGTAACAACCTTGTCTACTTCATGTATGATTGACGGACGACGTCTGTCAACAAGTAGGAAGGAAGCATGGAGAAGAGTGCCCTACATGGGATATATGTGCTTAATGAGAGGTGAAGCATGGTGGGGGCTAGTGCAATAGCCTTGTCTACTTCATGCATGCTTTGATGAACGAACGTGTCCATCAAGGTAGAGAGAAGCATGCATTGGTGAAGCTTAGCAAGGGCTAGTGCAACAACCTTGTACTTAATGAGAGGTGCAACTGCCATGTCTACTTCATGCATGATTGACGAATGATGTTTATCAAATAGGAGGGAAGCATGTAGAAGGAGGAGTGCTCACATGGGATGTATGTGGTTAATGAGAGGTGAAGCATGGTGCAACAGTCTTGTCAATTTCATGCATGCTTGACGAACGTATGTCCGTCAAGCTGTCTTGTCTACTTCATCCATGCTTGACAAACGAGGTCGTCAAGTAGGAGGGAAGCATGGAGAAGGAGTGCATAACATGGGATGTAGGTGCTTAATGAGAGGTGAAGCATGGTGGAGGGCTAGCGCAATAGCCTTGTCCACTTCTTGTCCTACTTCATGCATGCTTTGATGGACGACGTCCGTCGAGTAGTAGAGAAGCATGGAGAAAAATGGATGCTGACATGAGAGGTGAAGCATGGTGAGGGCTAGCACACATTAGAGGAGTTCTAAATCCAAAAAAAGATCCTTTGTAAAAGATTCTTTTTATATTTTTTCTCAATTTTTCTTACACATGGACCAATCAAAACACTCAAATTTGAAATCTACGTAACGTAACTTTTTGAGTCACATTTTGATTCCACACTAAAAATGGCATAACTTTTTAGTGGTAAGTCCGAATTTAGCAAAGTTTAGTGCATTGCAAAGCGCTCGACAAGGGCTTTCCAATGATATGCTAGATGACACACTTTTGAGCTACGATTAAAAAGTTAACAGCAACCACATTGGGAGATCTACCATTAGATCTTTCAAGGTATATTCAATTTATCTCTGATATGCATGTATTGTTTTTAGTTTAAATCTATCATCATAGCATAAATAAATTTTCTATCATAATATTATTAATTTTCGTTCAATATATGCAGTGTGTACAACAAAGGAAAGCTTTTAGTTGTG